>JAAPAO010000574.1:3239-22653 GCA_013115145.1 Perkinsus chesapeaki
GTGGTGGTATAGGGAGGCGGAGGGTGCTGAGAATGCTAGCCGGTAGTGGTGGTATAGGGAGGCGGAGGGTGCTGAGAATGCTAGCCGGTAGTGGTGGTATAGGGAGGCGGAGGGTGCTCCTCATGGTCTCGAGGGGACACAGGTGTTGGCTCGATGTAGACTTACGGGAGCAAGTGTTGTTTGTGGGTGCATGGAAGAATAGTGCATACGTAAAGAGGAAGAAAGCAGATAACCGAGGAGCCTGTTACTCTGAGCACTTGGCAGCTATCATTGATAGTATGGAATACATTAGTCCTTAGCTCTGCTGTGTTAGTCCGATCATCAACGTCTGTGGGTTATAACGGCATCCGATAATACGCCTCACTTCTCTCAGCAGCCTGTAGTATCACTTATGGGGTAGGTACTCCTCCTTGGCTACAGCCTTTGAGAAGCTCTCTACCCAGCTTATGGCGATATCTGAGATATTGGACCTGCCTCCACCAAAGTTACCTGGGGAAGGTACTCGCAAGAACTCATTGGACTTGTTAATGTCTATGTTGATTGTGCCAGAAAGTGAGGCTAAGACGAGGCTGGCAGGCCCGGCACCCGAAGCTGGCAAGAAGGAGGACGGTGGCATTAGCGAGCGGGAAAGGATGCTCCAGTTGCTCTGGTGAGATAGTCTCCGGGTGATGCTGCCATTGCAGAAGTCCTTTTCTAGGGTTGATGACTCTGAGAGATCCTTCTATGAGGACCTGTATGACTTGGAGGCCCGTCTGCCACCAGTGCTACTGCAGACTGCTCAAAAAGGAGATGGGGATGCTGAAGCGGCTAAGGGTACTATACGGATGTAGAAAAGATATTTTCAAGCTCGTAACGGCAGCCTCCTTTCCAAGCTGCCGCTTGTCCATCTCTGCTCTTGTGACTTGTTTTCTGTATAGGTGGATCGGTGGCTGCAAATGCTGCCTTTGATGTGTGGCTGGATAGCCTTAAGGCTTGTGAAAGAAGGGATACAGCAGATGAGCTAAGTCAGAAGTGGTTTGAAGAGGGCCTCAACACCAAACAGAATCGAAGGAAGCTGGCAAGGTTTATACTAAATCCTAGAGATAAGGTAAATGCCGCAGCCCGGGATCGAACCTGAGCCCTACCCTCCTTAGGCACGGGGAACAGTTCCTCCTGAATGGCTCCGGGTGGTGGCTAATATCGCGCCATGGGGGAAGGATCTTGTGGAGTCGGTAGGTTTAGGGAGATGCAATTTTACGGAGGCTTGTTGAGGAGAGTCGAGTATTCCCACTTCTTATCTAGCTCTAGAAGTGAAGACTTTGGAGTCGCTCTCTTAGTCTTGTTTGCTCAGCTCTCCTCGCAAGCCATGAGTAGGCTCGATGAGGCTTTGGCTAAGAATGAGACCGATAAAGTGGGGGAGCAGATGGTGTGCTTAAGGCTGCTAGCACAGATGTGCAAATTCAGGCTAGTGCCGCCAGGTAGAATGCGCGAGACGTGTAACGGCACAGCAATTTTGTTAGGAGCGGTTATGGACTTTTTCAAGCGGCTCATGGACGGAGGGCACCTAGCCAACGATCATTGGGCGGAGATGGCCAGTCAGCTGTGCCTTTCCTGCGGCAGGTATTCCCTATTAGGGAATATATACCTCTTCATCTGGTTCATGGTGCTCAGGTATTTGCTATATAAACCGGACACAGCGACACGTATGGATAACTTAGTAGAGCGGATGTGGAAGCTGAAGAACAGGTGACACTACTTTAGCAGTAGCGCTTGGAAAACACTGTTTTTCGCGTGTGCAAAATTTGGATTTTCCCTCAAGTTGGCGAGGAAAGGGGAATCCTTGAAGAGTCCCCTGCGGTTCGAACTGAATAGCCGCTAGACTGCCTTAATTCTAATGGCATTCTAGAGTGAACATATGGTGAGGAATCAGTGAGCAGGTTTCAGGAGTCAAGTGGGGAGGTCAAATAAATGCCCCATCTTGGGTCTTTTGTATCCCAGCGACATCCAAGGGTACATTCCTCCTCTTCCTCAGTGCCACTCAAGTTCTATCTGCCAGTGCTGACGTGTCTTTGGAAGATGCTTACTATCACATGAAGCCTCGCAAGACAACGTTTGGTGTTAAAGGAGGGGACGAGGACCGGCCTATCATGGAAAGGTGAGCTAGCTTGGTAGCATAGCTCTTTCGAGCATTCCAGCAAGAACTAGTGTCTTCAGTATTTACAGTATCTACTCCTTATTATATGTACTCCATACTTTTTGCTTAATATCTTGGTCTAGAATCTATCGGTCCATAGTGTCGCTTCGAAGCTTCCATTGTTAAGACGGAAAGATGCGACCTTATCTCAGGCTTATTCGGAAGCTTATATTCCAGGACATATACATTGTGGATGAAGAGGAGGCGTTGAGGTTAGCTAGGAAACTGCCGTGGGAGCATCACATCATTGAGGAAGGTAAGGAGAAGGGGATGACGTCGGCCTGGTGAAGGTCTCGATTGTTTCCTGTTTTACTTTGATAAAGTTTAATCCTTGCGGATGTGTAAGACTGAACTATTCTACCAAATTTCGCCGAAATTGCCGCCATTGGGTCCTTTGCTGTATCTCTATTTTTTGTTGGTTATCTCAGATGGTAATATAAAGCTTGGTGAGAAGTGTAATGAAGAGGACAGTGAGACGTATAAATGGATGAAGGAATGTATCCTCGATCTTAACGTCCATGCAAACTACGATTGCATGTAAGCAGCCTGTCTGTTATCCTTGTCTCCAACTTCCCTCAGGTATTGTCTGGCGTCACTTCTCTCGGGACTGGCCAGATTCCGGCCCCGGTTTGTTATTGAGGTGGTTGATGAGCTCATGGAGCAGGTGCGGTTTCCCAACTCCCGGAAAGTCCTTAGGAGCTAATGTCAGATACAAATTGGCTGCGAACGCGAAGATCCTAGAGATTCAGCAACCCGTGTGCGCCAGTTGAAACTTGTAGGGGAGCTATACATCTACTGCGTCCTCGACTCGGCCACCATCTTCGACCTTTTGTAGGACGGCGGCGGCTTCCTTGCCTATCTGGTTGATCTTAGTGTTCTTCTTTACAGGTACCATTTAATAGGCTTTGGTGGGGCCACGTCCTTCGCGGCCTCCACTGCCGACACAGCAGCTAGAGCCCTTGAGAAGTGTCAGATAGTAGGCCGAGGAAGGAGTGGCATGTCTAGTAGGTCTGTATCTTTTAATAGGCAACAGGCGGTCCTATGGGCGCTATAGCAGAAGAGGAGGAAGAGGAGGAAGAGATTGCTGATGGAGAGGGTTCAGGTATGCGACGAGACAGGGGCGGGATAGGCACGGCGAAATGGAATAGCACTCGCAAGTTGCCTGCTTCGGAACTCAGTAAACATTTGGGTATTACGCGCACCGCTAATGGTGCTAGTGCTAATGATATGAGAATCCTTCAACTAGCCCCTACCTTGTCAGATTCTAGCAACCCTAAGGCTCTCCTACTTCCCGAGGTTTACCGTGACCCGTCTAATATAGACGAGCCGCCTTATTCCTTCTTCCGAGCTACTTTGGTGTGCAATCTCCTTAATGCTTGTGGACCTTACTTTTACAAGTCTAACAGGCTCAGGGAAAGGCTGGAAAGATTCATGCTGTTCTTCAGAGTGAGTTTACCATCTACTATGAGGAGCTCTATCTAGCTGCTGCTGTTTTAGAGATATCTTCTGGCGAGGTCGGTGGGAAATGGTATGGAGCTCCCTAGGAGAGTTGAGAATATGTACTTGGACACTCTTGATGCCATCAAGCCTGCATCATCATCACATAAGTCCCGGCGTGATAGGAAGCATAAACGGAAGGTAGGACGAGATTGAGATAGAAGATACGGTATGGTGTTGTAGGGCAAGGAAGAGGAAGAAGAGGAGGAGCCTTCTGTGTTGAACGGCAAGATCTCCTCCCTCGGTGATGTTGACAAGGTAGGGTCTACTGTAGGGTACATTGTGGTAAGCGGACATGCTCAGGAGCTGCATAAGCTGCTACAGACTGAGGGTGAGGCACTGCGGCAGGGTAAAAGAATAGATGACCAAAATAATGACGATGATGATGATGATGAGGAGGAGGAGGACTATGAAGATGATAATGAAGATGTGAGCTTGTGTCTATCGAGGCTCGCTATTGCAGTAGCCTCAGGCATATGCATCTGGGTCACAAGCGGATGGTATGGCTAGCGATAGCTTTGGTGATGAGGAAGATGATAGCGATGAAGATGCCAAGATCCGAGAGAAGGTGATCCCAGTTTTGCTCTTCCGTACTGCTTCATGAAGCTGGTCAGGAACTAATGGATGAAGAGTTCGATAGGAGTTTCAAGGAGATGCTCTCAGAATCAGTTGCTTATGGTCGTTCTCAGCGCCAACAGCAGGTAACATGGCGAAGCTCTAGGTTCGGTGAGGCTCTTCTTAGGGAGTCCTCCGAAGCCTGCAAGACGATCGATTGCGGCAAGCTCTCTCGACAGTACGGGTGGCTGAGCTGGTAAGCATCGTCGGCATGTTCTCTGTGGGGCACGTGTTTCCACCTTAGTCGGCCAAGGCGAATTCTGAGTCACCGGCTAGCGAGATGAAGCCTGGCATGGTGAAGTTTGTATCAAGAACAAGCAAAAAGGGTGTCTCAACAGCGGGAAGTGAGACACTAAGGAAAAGTAGACGCTGGATGGTTCATCTTCAGGCGGGGTGATAGGACTGGCGGTACCGTCCACATCTAAGCTACTGCGTGGCCAAGCCGAGTATGAAGAGCATAGGCAGAAGAAGCAAAAGGAGAGGGCAACCATAAAGGAGCTTACCATCAAACATGTTGATGTGATGGATCAATCAGCATCACAGGAGGATTCGGTAAGGCTTGCTGAGTGAGGGGAGGCAGCTCCATCGGAGTGTTATATCATTAATATTGACGGACGTGAGTTCATGTCTTAGTGCTACTGGCTGCATGGGCAATATGAAGGGACTATTGTTGAACTAGCCATGTATCATATTAGGTTATCGTCTAACGTCTTTACCTCAATTGCCACTAGAATGACTATTGCTCAGTTGCCACTAGATGTCTTCCTTGGTAACTTTCACGTTGGGCCTTCCGCGTCGAGGGTGTAGTTAGCACCACGGTGATGGCTTTTTTCAGCCAACTCCCCCGCCAGTCGGGTACACCTTCGAGCGCAGTAGGCGATCAAGAGGATCCTCACGAGCAACTAGACCAGGTCGACTAGATGACTTCATCGGTCAGGGGTATTTGCCAGAACCAGATAGAAGAGTAAGATACCCACAGCGTCTCTTACCTAGATCCCTGCTTTCCTTTCAGCGCCCTGTGAGGCCCACGGCTCCGCCGTCGAGCTCTAGTTCTGGTGAGCCATATAGTGAATTAAAGTGAAGTACTTGCTTTATTATAGGTGGTAACTTCCCCATGCAGCCAGGCTCAAAGCGAACACTGGCCGAACAGCGAAATAGGCCCACCGGCCGAGGCGGCGGCGGTGGCAGCAGCAGGTTTGGGGGCAACCGATATTAGTTGTTTCTTTTCCATTGCTGGTTGGGTTGTGTAAATCACTGATAGCTTCTGGCATATACTGGCGCATCCGGCTTGACCGTAATGAGCTGTGGTTTCGGTCTCGACCCCTCGGCATTTTCGGGCATCTTCTCTCCACTCAACCACCATCTCCCTTCCAGTTTTGCCGCTGCTGGAGATCAGGGTAGACACTCTACTGGCTGTGGTAGAGAAATGTGCCTCAGGCGTAGCTACCGATCCATCGCTTCTCGAAAGCAAACTGTGCTTCCCAGCGGATGAAACCGTTATAGTTGAGGGCCGAGGTAAGGTCCTTGCTGTGATAGGAAGTCATCGAGGAGTGCTGATCGTCTACGGGTATTGTTAACTCTTACAGTGGAGTGCGAGCGTGTTGAGCGTATCTTAACTCCAAGCTAGTCGAAGAAGTCGTATTAGAATCTTCTTCTGGACACTCTCCATCATCTCACCACCATTATCGTCAGGTAGCGTGAAGATCTGTGAGGTGCATATTGGGGACAAGGTTGCCACTGTCAATGATGTCGATGGCACCTTATTATACTCTACTGTTACAACCTGGCTTCATCGGGACGAGGGCTATGTATGGACCGAGGGTGAGGCCATCGAGCTGGTGGTGTCCACATCACCGTCTAAGCTGCGCCTCCGTCTCTCCTCTGATCACCTCGTTTTTGTTGACGGTCGAGAGGCAGTTGCCGCCGTCGACGTCACTGTTGGGGACAAATTGAGAGTCCTCGGGGAGAGTTGTGTTTTAGCGGCTGAGGTTGAAAGTGTAGAGCCCTCCCTTGCCGGCTGGAAAGGCCTCTACGCTCCCATGACTGAGGCAGGCACCGTGCTAGTGTCGGGCATACTTTGCAGCTGTTACGCTCCGCCGAGGCCTCTAGTAAAGAAGATCCATCGTACCTGCGGGCCTATAGATGTCCACGCCCATTGCCACTCTATAGCTAGACCAGTGAACTGGATACCTGCCGCAATGAGGCCAGCTAACATGAGCCAAACTGCCTGGACTGAGGGCCTCTACTCAGCCATCCGAGGCCTAGTCGTGTGGCTATGAAATACGTAGACGATGGTTAGTTAGGCGAGTAAGATTGATGTTGATTGCAGTAGTGCATGCATCCTGTTGTATATTTCATGAAACGGCCCTTGGTATTGTTGTTATGGGCGACATTATAGTTTTCTCTCTAGTGTGCATCAGAAAGATTCCCCGGCAGCTCATCAGTTTTTAAGGTATGGAATGCCGACCTTCACTCCTAGCGTAGGTTGGTTCACCAGCGCGGAGCCAGCTCCGCGAGAGGCAGAGGCCGTCGCGCCGGCCAGGCCAGTGGTGGTTGGGCACATCTCACCACCGGTGTCTCGGAGATCTCGCTCCAGAGGGTACGCTGCCGTAGAGTTGCCCTCATCTTAGTTGTGGAGTTTAGGCCCATCTCATTGGCATCTCGTAAGCCTCTTCCTCGCCAACAGCCCAGACCTCAGGAAGATAAACAGCAGCCAGCAATGGTAGAAGCCATTCCCACAAAGGAGCTGTCAGCTACTAGGACATATTCTACCAAAGCATCACCGCCTAAGCAAAAGATTGAGAATGAGGCGCGCAATCGAGCTCAAGCAGCCGCGAACAGGTTAGCTGTGCTGGGGAGGTAGATGGTAGATTGGCGCCGACAGGTCTGGTGCCGACAACTTACAGGTAGAGAAGGACATGTCGGCTGCAGTTGAGAGATCTTATAATCAGCCTTCAGTGACAGTAAGGGGATATAGGCTCTGGGGTTCCCCTCAACGGTGTGTCAATCAGGTGGTGAAAAAGCCAGTAAAACGCAAGCGGCAGTCGGGCGGAAGGGGGGTCTCTGGGCCTCCCAAAGCACGCATGCGTACCACCAAGGCACCTAGAAAGGCTGTGGATGAGAATGATATTGCAGCGAAGCCGGCTGAGGGGACAGCCGCGGCGGTAGCGGCACCGACGCCTTCGAGTGAGGGTGGCAGGCTGGTATCAAACAATTTCGTCTACCAAAACCTGAAACATAAGGGACACTCCAAGAGCAACAAACACGTCGAGAAGATGAAGCGGAAGATAGGTGGGAACGAAACTTATACGCGCATTCGGTTAATGGGGCCACTTAGGAATGGACAGTAAGGGGAGAATGAAGCACGGTGGCAGTGCGAAAGGTGCCATATTGAATGGCGGTAAGGCTGCACTGAGGCGTCGAGGAGGGCAACGTATTGGAGGATACACCAAAGCTCAGAGGGTAAACGACACAACACCGGTACGCATTAGTTTGCTTCATATTAGGCGCGGTTACGCCGCATTGAACTAGCACAGGAGATGTTGAAGTCCAGGCAATTAGCTGATCAAAAGCTAAGCCGTGGAAGCACGGAAGACCGTAACCTTCCTAGCACCGTGTTACAGGAGACGTTGGTGTGATAGGGATGGAGGATCTCGAGGAAAGAGGATCTGGGGAAGCTAGAAATACAGTATTCTCCGAAAGCGTTGATGTGGCGAAGTTGGATATTATGATGGAAGAACGATTGAAGAAAAAGGAAGGTAAACCTATCAACCGACTTGGAGTAGATTATCAAACCAGCTGGAGAGGCAGAATGCGGCCAGCCTGTAGCGGGGAGTGTTCGAACCGTTGAAGCTGTGGAGTTACCGACTGTACCGACCAGTGAGGAGCTGGATAAGATGCTTCGAGAGGAGTTTGGTCATCGTGATGGATTCCGTCCAGGTCAGAAGGAGGCCATCCAGGCCCTTTTGGGGTAGACTGTGTCCCGTCTTCTACTGTACATCTTCCTGTTTTTCTTCAGTGGATCATCCTGTCTGGTCATACTGCCGACTGGTCAGGGCAAGTCGTTGATCTATCAGATAATAGCGAGGATTTACAGGTAGCTGCGGACTGGCGCAGACGAATGCCGTCCACTCTACTCCGCACACAGGAAGCAGCTTGGTCTCCGTGGTGGAGTGACGGTCGTGGTCTCGCCCCTCATATCCCTGATGGCTGATCAGCTCCGGCAGTTACCAAGGTAAGTCAATCGGGTCTCCTGTGATCCTATCTTGGTATCAGCTGCGTTCGTGGTGCAACCATTAACTCTACGATGACACCATACGAGATGGATGCAGTACTTCTTGGAGCCGCTGAAGGTGAAATAGACTTGCTCTTGGTAACCTAACCCGCTGGCTTCCTTCCAATATTCTTCATCCAGGTGGCACCGGAGCGTCTTCTGATGTGGTCCTTCCAAAATGCGCTGCCATTAGTCAACTTAGTCGCCATCGATGAGGCCCATTGCATCTCCGAATGGAGCCATAGCTTCAGGCCAGCATATCAGAGGATCACTGGTGACCATCCACAGCCCACTTCCCTTTTATAACGATGTTTGCTAGGTGTTATAAGACGGCAGCTTCGCCCCGCCCATCTCCTGGCGCTCACGGCTACTGCTACATCGCGCACTATCTCCAGTATTGTACACATTCTGGGGGGTATCGACGTCACTGTACGAGCTGATGGAGTTGTTGAGGAGAGACTTGACGATGATACCATGGACCAGGAGGAAAGCTCCTCCATGGTGTTGAGGAAGAACCTCCGGCTGTCCGGCTCGGTGACACTTAACCCTCTGCAGAGCCTTCTAGAACTACTCCATACGTAGGCAACACTCAGCGCTTGCTTTCCATCTGTCGCTGTTATCAGGTCAGAGTATCGTCCGTTATCTTCTATTATAGTGTACGTGGCATATCAGTGGCAAACTGAACAGGTGACCTTCCGCCTGTATGACTGTTACTTGCACTTCTCGTCAGGTCGCACGGTTGCTGTGCCAAAGAGGAGTTCGAGCTGGCGCCTATCATGGAGGCATGTCGAGTATAGAAAGGAATGAAGTCCAAGAGGCTTTCATACGAGGAGCTGGAGCAGCAGGCGGTGGCATCCAAGTCATCGTGGCTACAGTGGCCTTTGGAATGGGTAACCTTTGCTACACCTTTGCCGTCTGTCATCCCATATCAGGTATCGATAAGTCCGATGTGCGTGCTGTTATCCATATGGCATTGCCTCGCTCTTTGGAGAATTATGTACAGGAGACGGGGCGTTGTTGCCGAGATGGATTTGAGTTTGGTAGACCTCCCTCACGGTGCTTTCCTCATCTCTTCCTACGTAGGTCTCTGTCATGTGTTAATATGCCATCAAGACTATGCAAGGCTTCGTCGAGCAGTCTTCTCCGACAGTCTCGATCCGCTCAGTGTTGGTTCACTCCTTGGTAGGGTCCTCTTCGGAGAGCCTCAAGATCCTACGGATACCGATAGAATAGAGCCATTCGGATCATGTAGGTTGTATGCCTGTCTCCTCTATCAAACCGGCCCGTTCTTAGGCACATGTGTGGACCCTGCGCGAGGCGCCGCGCCGATACGGTTTACCTTCGTAGATGAAAAGCAAGGCGCTCGTGAACTTGACTGCAGCAGGGTAACATCCCTCTCATATTGAATATTCATCCAGTTGCTTCCTATTAGGAACAACTAACATTCCTCCTCGGTTTGTTGGAAACTGCTGGGCAAGGCGTCAGGGGCGTCTTCCATGGGTTCCCGAGTAAAGTGAAGTTGCGCTTCTTCTCGAAGGACCCCGAGACTATGTAGGGCATCTCCACCTATAATCATCACCCTACGGTGTGTTTTCAGCGCTCGAAGTGATCCTTTCATGCGCGCTTTAATGGCACCGGAGGAATTGACTTCATCTCCGAGCTCCGAGGGTGAGAGCGCTGACATCATCACGGTTTATTCGGTCAGTGCCAGGCGCTTCTGAAAAGTTGATCAACATCTGCGTTCCCTGTCGAACTGGCGTCTATACGATAGACACCCGGTCGGCTCTACCTACCTTAGCGGTGACCTCAGGATACGCTTCCATCACCCCGCCAGAGTTCATGGTATTCGCTAGCTCGTCCGTGTATGCATTTACTTTTCCAATGTTCAGAGAAGGCTCCATGACGCTCAAAGAAAGTGGCACTTTGCAGTCGAAAAACAGGACTACTGCCATGTGGTTGTCATAGGCAATGATGCCTCCAAACCTGAAGGGTTTGATAGCAACGTGGCTCGTCAATTGGCCGTCTCACTCATATCACAGGTGAGGCTTCTCCTGTGGCATCTATCTGAAGTTATTATCGTTTCAGGTACGGAAACATCAGGACCATCAGCTGGTGAAGGTCGATGCCTGTTACCTCGTATTGAAGAGAATCGCGGCTAACGACAATAAAGTTGACCCTTTATTCGGCCACCGTTTGATTCAGACGTAACAATGTCGAAGTTGAGCGGTTGTAATCGCTCCTCTTTATTGGCAGATATTTCTCTCTGGCGTCGGAGGGGCGGGAAGAGGAGGTCCTGTTAACATTAGCTGATGGTGATCGGTCTGAGCTTCGGAAAATACTCGGGCCTGCGGCAGTGCCACATGAGCAAATTCACACTAACGAGAGGACTGTTGAAGATTGGGAGACTGATGGGAAGTACACTCGCATGTCTGTCTGTCCGTTATATTAAACTATCAGCTATGGAGGCGACTTCAACTGGGTTCGAGCCGACCTTAAGGGGCTCCTCTCCGGCGGGATGGTCACCGGTGTTGGCCCCTCAATCTTTGATGATAGTGAAGAAGAACCATTTTGGATGGACGATGCGCTATGGTCTCCTTCCGCGGCTGCTACTCCTACTTCTATAGCTCGAATAATGCAGGTAGGCCGCCTGGTTTAGTTGCCCTAATGGGCCGCTCAGGGGATACCAAGTCCAACATATCCGACCAAGGTGTGGAAAGACAACTCATTCTGGGGGAAACACGAAGCTCTGCCATTTGATGTTCTTACGAGTAGACTAGTGGTAATTTCCAGCACTATTGTTATATGACCACAGGTATGATATCTGCTACAATGCGGGGCAAATGAGTCTGCAAGTTTCCTAACAAATTGAAGACAAGTTCGAACCGAACTGACATAATTATTTTCATGAAGCTTTCCTGCACTAATGGCTGGAGTCGCGTCCCCCGAGTAACCCTATTGAATCAAAAGTATTGGTGGCTCGAATAGAGATGTACAAACTTCAGAAACACAACACAGCGAATAACAGCATCGCCAAGAAGTGTCCCATGGTCAGCCGTCACCCTCCAGAAAACATTAGTGAGCATCAATCAAGGTGGAACCTCGCGGAGTCCGGATTTCTCTGCCCAGCTCGTGGAGAGCGCTCTCCTCCATTCAAAAGTTTCCTAAGTTTCGATCGCCTCCATCGTTGAGATCTTCCCTAAAACTTCTCTAGCTTCACGACATACATTTTTCACTGAATCTGAGAGAACTTGTATGGCGAAGTGGCTTCCAGGGCACGAGAGCGGTAGCATCAATCCACACGCTCGACATCGACATTTGCGAACTCACAGCTATTTGCCGTTATCTTATCAACCATCCGTTGAGTCTTCCAGAGAAGCATTCCAATACCTTCGACTTCTCCAGTTAGGTTCCGGCCTATTATCTTCGATACGTTTTCATGGTTCAGGGCCCACCAGCCGTTGTTTGATCGGGCGCTCTCGATCGCCTTCTCCGCGGTCATGCCCTGGAGCGGGTCACTCCTCTTCTCAACTTCGTCTTCGTCTAGCTTAGTTGCCCCTGCTCTTTGCCTCGCTATTAAACCATCCCACGATTGTAGCATTTTCCATTCCAAAGGAGGCGGTTTGGTCCCAAGTAGCCTCGTGCTCCCGGCAGCTCCACGAACAATGTCTGCCCGACGCACATCTTTGTGTTCAGATTTGATCGCTTCTCTCGTGCGGGCTGTGGAGTGATTTCTCGTTTTAGTTGTCGGTGTGTGCCGTTGTCTCTGATGGACGAGCCGTTCAGTTAACGCAAGCATCTGCTTGGGGGTTCGTGAGGAGCTCTTCCTAGGTGAACTAGTGACTAGGGAAGCATCTGGCTTAGTCACTCGGTGAAGCGGGAGTGGAGGTATTTCATGCCTCATTGCATAAAGTGACAATGTAGCTTCTTCGATGATATTATGTGCAGCCCGACTAAGTTTTGTAACGCGACACTGGGCTAGCTGTGAACAACAATACTCTACATGTTATAACTAGCTGCTGGTGTCGATATGTGGCTCGGACGACACAACCAACTGAAAAAGGTGCGTGAATGTGCGCAGTTCGGAATCAGGGCTTCTCTTTGGAAAAACGGGGTCGCCGGATGAAGGCAATGTAACACCGGGAATGCTCAAGAATTCTGCGACGCTAACCTACCGTCCAGATATTCTGAGGGCCGTGCCGCCTTAAGGCATAGTCTCCAGTAATTTCACCTACACACAACCACTATCTCAAAGCCTTCTCCCTAGTCTCCCACCCTTCTTCTCTGAATTCATGTTATGCGTCTTGTTTGTCGAGTAATAGCAATGGGCATGCACCTCATTCTCTGCGCCAAAGACGTTCATCTGTTTGATCTTGTCAGACGCCAAGAAGCTTCCTGAACAAACCAGGAGTGCACTTAGCTCTCCTTTCCCGGTAGACTATACCGGTTCCGAGGTGCTTTATAACAATAGGCTGGTCGACCTTCACTGGCTCACCCTCTGTCTCAAATCTCATCTTGCCGTCGGGATGCAGAATCTGCCTTTGACTGAACCCGTGGCTAACCAGACTAGAACTTCTCACCTGCCATCTTGTGTTCCCCGAAGGCTTTGCTAATGCACCGACCTCCTGCTTGCGGCTGCACTTGGAAGCAGCCAGAGCGGATACCATTTCACTGTAGAGGTAACAGTCCCTGAACAACAGCACCGGATTGGCTCTCTGCTCTCTGTTCAAAGTCTTACTCTTGAACTAGTCCCCTAAGTCTAAGCTGAACCTCATCGCCATAGCACACCGGCGTATTCTCATCGTTGGAGTTTACCAGTTCCACTGCAAACACGTTACGGACGCACGGGGTTGCGTTTGGGCCTGCCGAAAGTGGCGATAATATCGCTGTGTGGCGGATCACCAGGCATCTACCCGTAGTGACTGCATATGCAGTCGCCTTTCTGCCGGGAATCTTCTCCTCGGCGTTGGCACTCAGGAAGCATTCAGATGCCTCGTTACGCAGCATCACTGTGTCACCTACAAACGTGCACAGTCTAAGGTTTGCGGTCCAGCCCTGAGCATGGTGTATACCATTCCTTAGGGTGCCGTCTTGACCCTTTATCTGAGCTGCCGCTGGCTGTAGGGCTCGTTCTAGCATGAGCTGCCTCGATATCACCAGCAAGTCGCCGGACTCCTTCTTGGACATGTACCTGCCCGGCCATAACCGATCACTCATTGCCACGTTAATCTCACTCCTTCATTCTTAATTCGTTTAGTTCGACTTCCTCGCACCAGTTGCCAATACGACAAGTAGGTTTGTAGCGGGCGCCACCGCAGAGTTGCTGGCTAGTGAACTGCATTAGGGAGGGTAATGCCGAAAAAGCTGAGAAGATGCTCAGGCCTCGATGATTCGTTGATTGTAATAAAACCAAGAGTCTTTACAGGAGCCACACACCGGCTGTGTGGGAAAGCCAACGCAAGACAACGGCAAATTGCAAACTCATATCAACAACAACTGCATGCTAAGTAGAGACTCTTCGAGAAGGGCCCACACATGAGCACCTATCGCCAGCAGACAACACTGTGTCTGCTATGTCACTGAGGACTCTTGCATAAGGGTGAAGGCCACCGTCTTCTTGCAGCTTGCCCGACATCCACTGGGGCATCCAGTTCATAGGCTGCACCGCCCAGTGGCACTGATCATGCACATCAGTTGGGCCGCACGTGCGCCAAGCCTTGTTGACAAGAGGCTCTGGTGGAGCATAGCAGCTGCAGTGGACGCCGCTCACAATGAGCGTTCCTGACTTCGTTAACGGAGCATACAGGCCCGCCAGCTGCGGGTACGTTTCTCTGTCTGGAAGCCTCCTTATGAGCTCGACCTGAACCCAATGAGCCGTGGGAAGGACCGGGTTGCCGAAAGTTTTTCTTATGAGGTCGCCTGGCCTTATATTTTTGGCTGCAACAGGACCCCTGTCTTGAGTGAAAAGGAGGTGGTCTGCAGATAGCCTGAGCACACTGCTTCCCTCCTCCTCTTCGTCTCCTCTTTCATCGTCTTGTGCGTTGATCTCAATGCACGTTCCTGGCTGCCACTCGAACTCCGGCTCCCTATGGAGCCACGAGGTAACCTCACTGTATGTGAGAGTATCATCTATTATACACATAACCTCATCACCAACCTCCAACTCAGACATTTTGACAAGGCCTGCGAGCGAGATTGGATCTCCAGAGGGAAAGAGGCGGGCCCGAATGCATGAGGCACGAGTTGGCACATCTGCTTGGCACGCGATGAAGCCTTACCTTTGTGCTTCTCGACAACAGTGTTATCGCCAGTGAAGCAGGAGGGCAAACCGTACTTCTTGTTGTGCTCCTCTTTCATTTCATGAGACTTCGACTTTAATTTATCTAACGTCTAGATTGAACCACAGTTGAAACCTAGCAGAGGCGGCCAACCTAGAGCTCCTCCGAAGAACGCCTCCTTCTTGTGCAGTTCCCCTTCGGAGGTGAAGTGTCTTTCATGGTGTGTATCGCTACTATGACCGCTGAAATCGGTCAATGCATGCGGACTTTCGTGGTCACCCATCGGAGGGGCTGACCAAGTCATAGTTCACTTGAAGGCGTTTATAGGACAACAAGATACTTTGATTGACAAACACAAATGTGCGCTTCCTTGGAGAAACAACCTTTGCCGCCAGCCTCGCTAGGCAGTGGAGGCAGGCTTTATCAAACGTTCAACTTCAATGCTACACGGTAATGAGCTTAGCGCATTAGCAACAGGCCCTCATGACCCAATGCGAATTGCATGACAGACGATGGTCAGGCACTTGGTTGATTCTGTCCTCCGCGCGCAGCTGTGACAGCTCCCGAGGACCATGCACTGGGCGGACTACCGACCGGCGGGGCTAGTGGCCCACCTGGGACTGGCATTCCTTGAGTAGGGGACCGAAGGGGCGTAGAGTTGCTAAAGCCTACAAGAAATACCAGTAAGTTTAATTAAACCGTTCAATGGCGCTCACTTGATTCATTCGGGGCTTCTCTCGGTCTAGGTGCCAACAGTGGAGGACCTTCGGCTTTCAAGCCACTAAGTGGCGGAGGCGGTCCGTAACCCAGAGTAGCAGCATGGGCCGCAGCAGCTGCCATAGCATCCACACGAGCTGCCTGAGCTCGAACTGTTACCTGAAAGGGGTGGGAGGATCAGACTTGCTATCCAAAAACGGGTAACGCATACCCGGTGCCACTCGTCGTCTGACCGGTATATGCAGTCACCGGGCCGATCGACTTGACGTATCCTCTCGAAAAGGTTGACGTATTTCTTTGGAAAGTGAAGGCCTAACTGAACTCTATCGTCTTGAGAGTGGACTACGCCAACGCCTGGGAAGGATCTGAGGCACGAAAAAAGCACTAAATAAAAAATGTGAGAAAAAAGGTTCTATCGGGATTCGAACCCGAGTCGCAGGATTCAAAGTCCTGAGTGCTAACCAACTACACCATAGAACCACTTAAAAACCGCGACGTATATTGACCTTCCATCGAATGGTCATCACGATACTCACAATGCAACAGCCAATAGCCCCAGTTGTTCTTGCTCCCAATTACGTAGCTCGAACAAAAGCGTATCTCTGTCCTGGCAGACCGCCAGGTGCCCTCGGCGACTACACGCTATACCTGAGACTTACATCCTGCACCATACGGGAATTTATCATGATGATGACAAGGGGCTGTAATGAACAATAAGGGGCTAATGCGCCACGGCGTGCAAACAAGAAGGTAGAGATTGGATACTCACCAACCGGTTGAGTCTGCCTCATCAACGAAAGAAGAGCAGAGTGCATTTGAGATGACGTGACAATGCCATAAGTCTGTGGCTTAGCCAGCTCGATCGCAGCTCGCTGGAGGGCCTCAAACGGCTAAGCCAGAGGAACTCATCACACAGCCTCATGCCCACTCTCATACCTCTTGTACGGTTTGTGGTACGTGGAAAGTTCGAATGAGCTTGTCGGCTGCATGGGTCGACAAGGAGCGGAGGATGTCCCCTAAAATCCCATACAGTATAGTAGCTTAGCGACAGGCATCCCTCATGGCTCACTGGCGCTCGTTCGTTCAAGGCCCCACCGTTGAACAAATTCTCCTATCTCCTGGTCTGTTGGGGCAGGAATGACCGGTGGGGGGTCGTTCGACATACGTACTGATAAAGGACAAAAGTAAGCAGTCGCGCCTTCGAACGCTGCCGGCACCTTTCCTAGCTTTCCAATAGTCTCTCAACTCCCCCGGACCGTGCGCCTTGTGGCAGTCCCTGCCAGTGCACTGTTGGTCCGTACACGGCAGCGTCCGGAAATGAGAGTCCTGCGCGATCGCCATTAGGAGATTCTTGTAGGGCTGATGCCGTCCACAGTTCTAAGGCGTTGGATAAACTCAAAACCAACCAGTGCCCACCACTACCTGACAGTATCGATAAAGCCGGCCAGCTGTAACCACTCCTTCACATCCCGGTGAAGGACACAGCCAATCTCCACGCTGAAATGTGTACTCCTCAGGGAACCCGGCCGGCCTACAGTCATCCTACCGCAACGCTATGTCCTCCTCTACTACCTGAACACCGACTTCTTTCCGTCACTAGCTGGGCTTTTCTCTACCCCGTCCATCTTCGGTGTGGTATTGTTACTACTGGTCTGAGTGGTCGGCGGCGAGGATGGTACCTCTGGTGGTGAGGGCACACTCGACATGGAAATCAATCCCTAGGCTCCTCTAACCTGAACCCTTCTCTTCAACGCAGTAAGCAGTAACGTGAAATAAGAAAAACAACAACACCACTCGAATGATTCACGGTCGCTTTGTCGAATTCTCCTTCTCCTCTCGCTTGGCCTCAACCGCTCGTGCCAGTCTCGCTTCCTCGTACTTTTTCCATGTATCTCTGAAACACGCCAGTGCCCCCAACCAGAGCTCGTGCCCTACTCGGTTGCATTAGTCGGGGCCGGTATGAGGTTCGGATCGAAGGGCTGACCTGCCCATAAGAATATCCGTCGACTGCCACGTCCGCAATACCCTTAAATGGGCTGTTCTCAGCGTTCCAGGCGTCCTTCATGATCTCCTGCATTCTGATCTGATCGCTTGTCGGTTTGCCCTGTGCCTTCTGGTTCTGGTCGAACATTATCTTCCTCACCGCTCCTTGTGATGCTGAACGCCCCAGACCTGCCGACCCCTTCCGCTCCTTCAAGCTCACATTCATCCAATTCTCCGATTTTCTTCGTAGACTCTATCTTAGTAGTATCGATCGCTTCATCGCCTATTAGAACGCTGCCCCACCATGTATGCACAGTCTTCTCCACCGAAAGAATCAACTAAGCCACCATCACTACCCCGCGCGCTCGACTAGCCAGTCTCACTTTGTCACCATCCTCTATCAACCATGAGCTCTCAGATGGCACCACTTTCATACTCCAGCCCCCCTCCAATATAGTACCGCTGCTACTTGTCTTATCTTCTACGCGCACACTACCGGGCTTGATCGTCTAATCGGAAGAGACTGCAATCTGAAGGCATGAGCTTTACCTACCACATTGAGTTCTTTGGCCTTTGTGTTCGGCCGTAAAGGGACTTCCACTGTGACGTCGTTCATGGTCTGGGTCCATAAGTATTTATCCGTGCGCCCTCCATTCCAGGTGCCTTAACAACCATCTTCAAGATTTTCGAAGTAGACTATCTAAGGCTCACTGATATGATTTGCTCTATCTAGCGAGTCTATCACATGCGCCTGGCTAGCAGGTAGAGTGCTAGGGTTCACCGCCTGTGCACAGGGCGCATCCTTCGACGAGGATGAACAGGCTTCGTTGTTGGCCTGTCCATAGAGAGCCTCCTCATCCCAGCATCACATCTTATTACACCACCTTCGCTTTAGTTTCTATTCTAGCTCCTGTAGTTACCTTCTTTTCTTTACTGTTAGAAGACTGCTGCGGTCTGTTGTAAAATCGATCAGGGCCATCTACCTGACTAAAACAGCATTTCGACTTGCTCCACAAAAATGATTCTTTATCCCCGAATATGATTCCCCCATAGATGCCCACTCCTACCTTCCTCCACCTTTCCTTCAGCGGCTTCACTTCATCGGGCTCATTCCGGCGAAGATACTCCAGTTGATACTGTCGCATTATAGAGATGACCATATCCTCCGAATAGCCTACAGGGACGGAGCTCAGTAGGAACTGGCCGCGCTGAGGACCTACCCAAAGGGAACCCCATCTTATCGTCTTTTGATCGCATTATATGGTAGAGGTCGGTCTTGCGGCCGAAGAAACAGAAGATCGTGTGCAGCAGATGTTCTATGCCCTAACAGAGCCCTTGCCGGGTAAGCTGTATTGAGCCCCGGTACCTGGTGTTGCTGGGCCATGGCCAGAAGAAGGTCATCGAACAGTGTTGATGGCTCTGGGCTAGCTGGGGATAGATGATGGGAGGAGGAAGAGCTCATAAAGCTGTATTAAACTACCGATGGGAAAAGTATCTTATGATACGAGTGAAGCATGCATCAACCTATGGAGGTTATACACTAGTCCCCCGACCAGTGTCAGCCCAATACCATATCCCTAAGCCTTAGCATCCAACTGTATGCCTTTTGGAAGTCCATGTCGCATTAGTAGGGCCTATTCCGTGACAGACTGCGCAGTACTCGGTTTGTGTTGGTACCAACCTATGATATCTTTCCCTCTACCAGGACCTACCGTCAAGCTCAGATACGTAACAGGTCTGCAGTCCAGTACACCTTATAGGACATCATCGGCATTGAGCGGCTACTAAAGCAAATTTCGTTTCCAATAAATGTAGGGATATAACCTCCTGAATATCAAACTCAAGCACGAATAGGTGACAGGATAAGCGTTACACGTAAAG
>JAAPAO010000575.1:0-22589 GCA_013115145.1 Perkinsus chesapeaki
GCCTAATGGATAAGGCGTTGGTCTTCGGAACCAAAGATTGTGGGTTCGAGTCCCACCGAGATCGACCAAGAGTATGAAATTGTATTTCAATCAATCTAGAGCATAAATACGAGTGATTGTCTCTTCGCTGGTCTCGTGGCCTAATGGATAAGGCGTTGGTCTTCGGAACCAAAGATTATGTCCCACAATCGACTAGAGATTGCAATTGTATTTGAAAATTCCTGCCAGTGTGTAGCATTAACGATTGGTACAAAACGCGGGATACGAATGGCGGATACTTGTCTTAAAGAGATCATGTTCATGGAGTCTGGCCGAGCTCATCGCAGTCAGGAAGGACCCTGAGGAACAATCCGCTAGCTGTGTGCCACAAATACAGTGTAAAGACCATGCGCTGTATGGACGAGCTGCAAGAAATACAGCTCGGGCATCTCATCGAGTTATTGATGGATGGCTCTCACAGGATTTTCGCTGCTCTCGCTGCTCCCTTCCGGTGCACGTGCAATCTTCAATCTGATGTGCTCATTCCATCTTGGGCAGGATGCAACTATCTCGGCACAAACATTGACTTTGTTCACAACTTTTCCCACTATGGTGTGGGTTCCAGACACCTGAGAGCTTCAATGAAGGAACACCGATGATTCGCTTGCGAAATGGCGCTACCATCCGTTCGAGACTTGCTGTGCGCTCTTGAAGGCGACGGAGCCGAGCGCGAGCCTGCGCAGAAACGTAAGGAACACAGAACACGTGCGTTGACGAAACGTACTATTTCTATTTTCCGTGTCACCACAGACACTCTCTTCACGTTCTCCATAAGATCTTTACTCCTGCAAACATTTGACAAGCCCGCATGAATGCACGGGTGGACTTCATGCCTTACTGGATATCCCCTTTGATACGTCTGAGGCCATTTGAAAATTCCTCGACAGTTAAGCTTCCATCGCCGCTAACGTCAAGAATCGTCCACAGCTCATCCATTTCGTTGGGATCGAGGTCAAGCACCTGCCACCCAGATTGGTCAGTTTGTAATTTTATGGGATGTTGCAAACGGTCACCGTTTAACGATGGCAAATAGAATTACACCATACCCTCCTTCCAGGTGGCGTAGGACGGCAACGGAGGGCACAATTTGTGTACGCGGAGTATGGCTGGATTATTATACATGCCGACCTTCAATTTATTTTGAACCGTCCGATTGCACAGAACTGCCTGGTGGAACTCCTCGAATGTAAGCTCACCACTGCCATCAGAGTCAAGTTCTCTGAAAAGCTCGGCCAGGCTACTTATCTACACAAAGATATTGTTTGAGAGGATTTGGATTTGGTTTATCCTTTTAGCTTGTTTACCTCGCTCTGTTTTTTGTGCTCACGTATCTTGGCTTGCTCCTCTGCATCAGCTTTGGCGATTGAGAAAGCATTTTCCACAATTACCGCAGTAATGAGGTTCATCAGCACCATCACCACGCACTGAGAGATAAAAGGGTCCTGCTTCAAATGAATGGATGATTCTCAACACCAGTATAACGGCCACGAAGAAGACTGTAACCGTTCCCGGTGCTTTTGCTTGCATAGGCCTGAGCAGGGCAGTGAAATAAACCTCCCGAGAGATTTCCCTCTTTTCAAACGCAGTCGCACAGTTACCGAGCAATGGCTGTCCAGGAGTCGAGTGTCATAACTTGAAACAAAGTGAACATGGCGCGTGGAACGTTACCAAAATATTCTTGAACTGAAATGTCACTCCTGAGAGTAAACATCGTATGGAGTGTCATCAAGGAACGGCTCACTGAAACACTTCCATCCGCGCTATGATCTCTACGGCAAAGATAGAGAATACGAACAGAATTGATGCAATAAGGACATATCTGAGGTAGCAAGGCCGTTGTGGTAATATCCTTTCCAACACATGACTGGCATACGTCCAAAATAGTGTTCGGGCTGATGAAGCGAGACCTCTGACCATATTCCATACAACGCGGAAAAACGGGATGACTCGAACAGCTTTGATGACACGGATAGTGCGCATTATACCTGAAACCAGAGATTGAACAGATACTTCATCGGTGCTCTAACACGTGATATTGTCTCATCCAGACTTACGCAGTGCTTGAAGGATCCTAAAGAAGTCGGCCGTTCTTGAGTTCGAAGTTAACCAGACACCATTGCAGTACAAGAATGCCTAGGGTGGTTCAGATAGCTGATTCGGAAGGAAATCTTATGTTTTCTTACTAAAACTGCCTCTCCTAAATACCACTTGGTATAGAGCAAATAGAGGCGGCCATAGCCTGATGAAAGTCGTCGGAATATACAACATGATCACCTTACTTAGTATCCGCAAGGAGAGGTCAAACACGAATAATACCGCGAAGAATTGTTCTACTACATCGAGTATAGGGAATCTAAGTATCTTCAACTACGAATGTACGATTTAGTATCGCACGAGAGGCTCAGCTGATCACTTAGCAACCTTGTGGAATGCCCGGCGCTGGTCCGAGGAATGCACTGGGCTCGGAGACTTACAATCCGTTGTTGTCTTCGTGTATGCTGAACTGTATGGCCAAGAAGACACAGTGTACAATGACCATGAAGCCCATCATACGCTCATGTGCAGGGCTGTCTATGTAATGCTTTAACCTACCCTCTCAACAGGACCGATACGAATGGGTAATCAGCGTACCGCGGGAAATATGGGTGGGCGTAGTTTGGCCTGCTTTTGAGTACCCTATCGACGTACCTAATAGAGCGACTTCAAGACTCGAGTACACCGCGGCTTGTGTGTACACTTTCTGTGCAACCCCACTTAGACGAGTGAGCTCAAGGAACCACGCGAACGCCCAGTTTTGATGGTAAAGTTTGTCAATGTACTCTGCCATAAGCTCTCGTGCCTATACAAGCCCAATGCCGACAAGTCGATCCTTCTGGGTTCAGATCACGGCGGGAACGTCAGAGTCCTCGTCATCTCCCGACTCTGCGTTGCTCCCTTCCGTGCAGTCCTGATAGCGCTCGCTTGACCGCGTAGTTCCCCTGCTGCCATCTCCCGGCTTCGAGGATGGTCTCTGTTCTGACGAGGATGTTTCTGAACGTAGTTGTTAGATCTGACTTAGTCATAACAGCCATACCCGCTGACAGCCCTCGGGACGCTGCTTCAGCTCGTTCCTCGTGATTCACTAAGGTGCCATCTGGCCGATAAATGTAATCCTGTTGTGACTAGTAGAGCAACGTATTCTTGCGGCCGCTTACTCCAAGTGACCGGCGACGCTGCGCCTGGTTCTGCGCTTGTCTCGCTGCAGCCCTGTGTGCGTAAGAATTTGTCTCCTGAGGAGCCGAGGGAACCTTATGAGTGTGGGTCTGGTGAATGGCTTAACCTCCTCATGAGGTGGTTCCAGAAAGATTTCTGGAATGCACGTTATCGGCGTAATGAACATCGGGACTTCTTCCTTTTCATCCCCCATTTTATGCTCGGGGTTCATTACAAATTCACGCTCCTGTGTGTTTTTCGATGAGCTATCATCCTCCGCTATGATTAGAGTGATTATCGATCTAGCGACTTGCATGGCCGCAATTCACACCCGCATGTGAGTCTAGACCACAATAAACTCAACTGGAATAGCAACAGATTTCTGGTGAACAGTTCAAGTACAACGTGGAAGAGAACAACACCTTAACATGTCATTTAGTATCTCTCAACAACTTTATTTGCTCGACAAGTGTAACAGGATGCGAAATGGATCCTGTTCGTCGCGGTGTGAGTGGGACGGCCGTCTCGCTTGCTGCGAGTACCTTCTAAAACATGGGAACCACGGAAGAGGAGAGTTCGAAGCACCTCCTCCAAAAACTCCTCGCCACAAACTACACCTTTCAAAATCTGCTTACAATCATGATCAGTGACAGCAATGACTTGTGTTAGTTCGGTGAGGTGGAGCCCACCAGAGTTATTAAGGTCTACGCCCCTGACACAGAGCCGCCTTTTCTATATCCGACGAGGCCTTCCTTCTTCTATGTTACTTGAACGCTCCCCTCATCTGTTCTTTGGTCAACCAGTTGACCCCGCTTGTATGGAGCATGTGACAGAAGTCGGCATAAGAAACATACCACAGTCTGACACGAAAAAGCTCAGCCACGTTGAGTTCCACGTCGTCTTACTTTTGGCGGTCGGTGCATTGTCCTTCAGAGTTTTTCAAGGCAGAGTCGCCGGGGTCGAGGACCTGTAGAGATCCATTATCGGCCAGACAGCGAAGGGGACTTACGCCGATGAGGAGCCGCCGCCTCTTCTCGATCTGCTTTTTAACTCCTCGCAACACATAATGCAGCTTTACAGCACTTGCAACAAGGAGGTCCTTCTGAGGCGTGCTGCGACCTAACAATCAGTTGAAGATCACATGTGAACGTCATCTCAGTCTCCTACTTGGGCAGAACACTGCAGGGGCAAGTGATGCAAATGCTACACAGGAGCCAAGAGCTGGCGAAGTTGCAGTATGAGGGTTATAAGAAGGACGGCGTGCTGGATACACCTTTAGTTCAATCTGCTTGCGGCGCTTTATTACTCACCAAGGTAACATCCATCATCTACAGTGATAGGGCCGGTTGCAACGGTGCTCCCATGTCTTTTCCGCGATTCAATCTGGCTGGCTTCGGCCTGTGTAGAGGCTTGGAAAGGTGTACAGCAAAGCTTATGGATACTTTACTTGGAGGTTTCTATGACGAAGCTCTTGCTCGTATTCAACACACCGGCGACACGTCCGACAACAGTCTCGATCAACTGAGGAGCCTCATCAACACTAAGCCCTGGAGAGCTGAGGTTAGATGACTGCACACTTTCCGCTTGGCTTTTGGTGCCCTCCATCGTCTGCTTGCTATACTCGCTTCCTCTCCCTGAACAGAGCACTACTAAATGCCGCGAGAACGTCAATCGCAACGTACCTTTGAGCCTCGACTTGTCGACTGTTTCACCTTCAACGGCCTGCCATCGAGCAGAAGTATGATTTCCCACAGAGATAGTATGGGCTACTCGTATATGTCGCCAACAGCCTTTCCTACAGTCATCACTTATACCGTGGCATCGTGAGTACAAGGCTTGTACCAGCTCCTAGCATTACGGAGCCATCTGACTCTACGGAAGGCAAACCTTACGGGTCCCCAGCGCCGTGGTTCGATCTTAGCTCGCAGCATCGGTGTTGAACAGGTGCCGTCTAAATCTCTAGAACTTCTGCTGCGTACTAGGTGGTTCATGGAGCATTCTTTAGCGGCAGCCGCGCACTATGAAGGTAACGCAGTTCAGCAAGTTTTTAATTGACAAACTCGGCATCGATGGTTGTTAACAAGGCTTTGG
The DNA here is from genome assembly GCA_013115145.1 of Perkinsus chesapeaki. Taxonomy (NCBI): domain Eukaryota; phylum Perkinsozoa; order Perkinsida; family Perkinsidae; genus Perkinsus; species Perkinsus chesapeaki. The sequence continues at coordinate 5,323 of JAAPAO010000575.1, forward strand.
TAAATTCACGCATGCTCCTTGCGCACGCCTTTAAGTGTATCACCCTCCCTCTTAACAGGAGAGCACAATCCCCGCCACACACTGTCATTCGTGGTCGCCCAGCCTGAGCTGGGGTGTGTAGAGTGCCGAATACATGACAACTTACCGGGCAACATTCTGTCCAGGTATGAACGCTGTCCAGGGTGAAGAAGATGATTATCTTTCGAGACCGCAATATGACCCCGGGGGTCCCACTTTCCCTTGGGAAAGTCCGCTACTGGCTTCCATGCGGTATCTGACACTCCACACTTATACAACATGCCTCTTGGTGACCACACCTTTGTAAGGCACTTTTAGCAAGTCATTTGTCTCGTTAAATCTTCGACGAAGCGGAGGAAGTTTAGGGAGGCCTGACGTAGCGCAGTAGGCTTGTGCTCGACGCTAGTTGCACGGTATGAATCACCGCTGGATGAGTCGCCTTGCTTTGCTTGCGTCCCCTTGTTGTTTTTGAGTACAGGCGTACTTCGTGACCGTCGGCGCCGTTTTTCCTTAGACCTTCCCAGTTGTGAAACCAACTGTCAGGAGACCACTTCGACCCCAATATGGGCCTACAGCTTTTTGATCTCATCTCACCATGTTGTAGAATGTATCAGCTGGTATTATCGGCTTATCGAAATATTCCCGGGCGTAGGATGAGTACACAGGGTTATCCTTCGAGAACGTCACGTGATGAAGTTTATCTGAGAATAGAAGACACAGTGTTGCCTGTATGACGGAAAGTTCGCGTTCCTCTCGGATCACAGGCTCACCCCAGTCAGTCCGCGTTTTATTTTTCTTCTGTGACGTCGAATTGAGCTTTAGTCTTTGCTCTTTCAGAAAGTCCAACAGGACGTTCCCGCTCGGTTGTCCGGCCGCCCTAGCAACCGATCCAAACGCCCGTGACCGTGCTAGCTCACTTCAGCTGCGTTATAGTTCCTCCAAACTCAACCTCTTTGATCTTAGGGTTCAATGGCCAAGTGAGGTTCCTGGGATCTGAACAATCCATACTGCGTGTATGATTCGCGTAACAGATTCCTCGTTCTAGCAAGCGACATTGCTGGTTCAACTATCCCTCAATTCGATGTTGTGTTACCAAGTGATTTGGACCGTCGTCTTCCCTTCCGGTTTCTTTTTCTCTCTTTGCGTTTGCTGCCTCGTTTCAGCTCTAAAATACATAACCCGTGGGCTCCATAAGCACCGTTCCAACTGAAGCCCCATCGCGGCGACAGTGCTACACGATCTCGCCGAGAGCTACTCGGTCTGCCATAGTTTTCGACGAGAATTGAAAAGTCCAGACGCCCAAGGATGAAAGTGGAGTTATGATATAATGTAATGGAGCTTACTTAGTTTCGGCTCGACTTCCAACGATACCTTCTTTGTTGATATGTCCGGCATAATAAGACTCACAGTACGCCGCACGATTAACAGGGCGAACACTTCGTTCAGATGTTAGTTGCTGATATTGTCACGCGCCACAAAATACTCGAAGAGCTTTTCCTCATTCTGGAATTTTTTGAGCACGTTCAGAATACATTTTATATCCTAAGGATCGTTCAATAAACCGATTTTGAAATTCAGAATCGATTCCAGAACTGCTTTTTACACGTAAAATCGGATGATGGAATCGATTCTGAATCTCAGAATTGGTTTAGTGAACATTGGGCAATTCTGGATTTGAGTCTGGAACAATTTCTCTGAACGCGTTTTTCACAAAACTCATTCTGGAATGAGTTCTGAATTCCAGCATTGATCTATTGATTGAATATTATTGAACATCCCGTAGACGTTAATTTCCGGCACATATCCTTTCCCCTTCATCATCTTTATACGGAACGTAAAACCAATCGTTGCCTTCAGTATGTTGCCCCAGATGCTATTACTGCTATTCATCATACCCTCTGTAACTATCGGCCTCCAGAGCTCTTTGCGTCGTTGGTTTACGGGGGGCTCCAAGTCGACCGTCGAGCGCGGGAAGACCGCCCGACCCGCCGATCAGTCCATACGTTCCGCGCCCACGGCAGACACTGTATTGGAGACATTCCGTATGGAAACGGTGATGCCTTTCCAAATTTCTTCGTAGTAGCTGGAAGCATTCTGGTGGTGAGCAGGACGAGAAATTCCTAACAGACCCCGAAAGTGACTCAATACCTATTCTTGTAGGAGGGCGGTGTAGCTTATTTTCATCTATGCAGCATAGCAGGTTCGAGCTGACATCGGCATCTCTTGCGATGGAAATCTCGATTTCTTGAAACCAGGCTACGCGAGCATCTATAGAACCGAGTAGGACAGAGGGTTCATATTTTGGTACCCTACGCATGTTAGGAAACCTCTTGATGAGCACGATGACTATAATACTGTAACACATTATGTATACTTGGACCCTTTAACCAAAGATCTGTCTGTCCTCTCAAGAGGGAAGGACTTGGTATCTGGAGCAATGTTGAATTGGGCAGACCGTCTGGCGAGTGCCCCGAAACCTAAGCCTGTTGTCTACACCGATGGGCCATTCGACGCAATTAGAACCGCATTTCTGAATAACAAGAATGCCTACGCTCCTCTCGTGGTGGGGTATTCACTGCATCACCGCGCTCAAGAGTTCCTCGAGAAACTATCCGTTCCTCCGAAGGCCTCCCATTCGTGTGTAGGCCTGAGGGACTCGACCAATCCTCAGATTCATAGGTTCTTCTATGGCATGCCGTTAAGATAACCAGGTCCGTCCGGAAATGCTTCAAATATTGTAAATTGATTTAGGGAAAGCCATGTCTCGGAGTTGATCTTTTCTTTGATCAAGAAAATAAGGCATTCCATATTTTCTCCCTTTACCAGGATGATGAAGGGACGCCGATGAAGTAGTAAAGGTTCCTGACATCAGCATTGATACGTGTTTCAGGGAGCTGGCGTCTCTAAACATAGACTATACACACCAATTGATGCTGCTGGCTGACAAGTACAACGATATCAGCAATAGTACTTTGCAGCTTGTGGCCTATGGACGTCACGTAGCTGTCACATCGCGGAGTAAGACCAAGGAGTTCGGTATATCATGGCTTAAAAAGTCCGAGCTCTTGGTGAATAAAAGGAAGGCCGTCGTATTGATCCATGGTTATGTTTTGGGATGGCCGGATTATCTTAAAGGGTATAAGTTCGACTGATTTTTACTTCTCATTCTCATGTTTATGAAGATAGCTGTACGGTGTCCGCGTGTTAAGAAAGTTACGCTGTTGTGTTGTAGTTTTAAGGTTATTGCATTCACGCCACAGCGATACTGGGTATAGGGAATCCATCCATCCACGGGAAATGCCTCGCCATATGTGAGGAATGGTGCAGCCGACTTCAGTGAGTGAATTCCCACTAAACTGAGGTGTACTGCCGCCAACGTAGAGTCTGACGGAGCCAGGTTGCTTGAAGTTTATCGTTTTACATTATGGATTCAAGGGAGTACCTTACACATCTGCGAATGCTCCAGAAGAAGTTGAACACATTCCGGGATCAGCTTCTCCGCATGGATTTACTCTCCATCACGCGGGTAGTAGTCTGGGTCATTAGAAGGGCAGTGGTTAAAAAGCTATTTTGCATGTTCCAGGTTTCTGGGGCTGGCTTCGATATAGACGGCGAAGGAGGGGCTCCACAGCAGACCGAACCATCTACTCTCCAAAAACAGGCGTACCTATCCCGAGTCACTCCGATGGGCTAGCACTGTTCTGTCAGATATTGGGAGGCGTTGCTGCAGAAAATGAGCAATCTTATAACAACCTTGAAGCAGATTCAGTCAGCAATGCACAGGGACTTTTATCTCGTAAGCATTGCCCTCTTCCCGTCCTCGAGTGAGGCCCCTCTAGCTAGGCGTGGCACCGGGTACGCATATTTACATGAGTCCGGCAGCTGTGCCGGAGATGCTCAAGTTGCCAGAGCGAGCCGAGTACTGAACTCCATGGGGCTTGCTGCTGTTATAGCCCATCAGGTATAAGGTGGGGCTCACTGGTGACACTACCAACGTGGGAAGTAAAGTGGGAAAGAGAAAAGCGAGAGATACTGAGACGGCCCAGGGCGATGGGGAGGCTCCGGAGATTAAACGACAGAAGATGGAGAGGAAGATAGACCTTTACAATCGAGCCATGGATAAGGTCCTCAGCAACACTATAGTACGGTTATCGGGGGGGATCACTCGGGAAGTGCTAGTTGGTTAGGATGCTGTTGAGGAGAGTTCGGTGCCGTTGAGACCTGCGGTGCCATCGGCCGGGAAGAGCGAACCTGAAGAAGGAGAGGTATTACATCGCCGTTTGAGTCTAATACTTGAGAGTATCTTAGGTTGCTGTAAAGGGGCGGGGTGTTAGAGTGGAGGATGTTGTTAAGATGTTAACCACTATGACAAGTGCAGAGCGACAAAAGCATATGCGATGATGGAACGTTTCTAAAATATCAATATTTGAGTTCGAAGTTCAATGACTTCCAGGAACGGTGTTCCCTGGTATCTGAGTAAAGTGATTGTTGGACCATACCAATGCCACGCTCTGACCCCACCGACCTATCTGAGCATCTTATCAATCCTAGCCATCAGCCGAAGAGAAGACTGCGAAACATAGTCATCGGCTTTATTGTTATCATTATCATCTTTGCGGCTCTGTACGGTATTAGATCCCTTGTTGTGAAGGAGCCGAAGGAGAAGGTGCCCGAGGTTCAGCCTGATACGCCGGTTCCGACGAACGCCATGTCTAGTTCCGTTGGCAATCTCTATGCGTAGATCTTAGAATGCAGTGCGCCCAAGATAGCGCTTTTAATGTAACCTGCGATACAGTGATTTCCAACCATGTTCGTCATTAATGTCCAAAGTTAAGGCGTAAAGTCTTCTAAAGGGCTTCTTCGTTAAACAAACTGTGTTGTCTGTCCTTCCATCATTGGGGCATGAATCCCTTCCTGATCCACTTGTGGCTAGCATGAACTGCTATTCGATTAGTTGTCGGGATTCAAGGAACTGTCATATGTTGCTCTTAATTTCACGTCAGTATTATCAAAAGCTAATACTTCCGTTGAGGGAATTACTGGTACTGACTTGTTTTCTCCAGCAAAGCCCATCACTTATAGTTCTGTTCTCTGAGGGCATGGGCGCAGGGTCCCCGGCTACGTCTGATACAATCAGCACCTCCCCGGCTGTCGACCGAGCGCTCCAAGTGGAGGTCTTGCAAAGCGCTATTATGCAGTTTCTCTCGGTACCCTCATTGGCAGCGTATGCTAAGGCTGCTTAGGCTATTATAACACGCAGTAGTCAGGTTCGGCAGGGTCTCGTCAAAGGTATATAAGGTTTTCGATTCCGAGCTCGCCTGGACGGGATGTCGGCTCCAAACCTGCCGCATAGTCCCCTCCGTTACGCACATCGAAGGGGTAACTGCAAAAGAAGTGTTTCATGCTTCCCATGAGGCATCCAAGGTGGCTGAATGCAACTACGGATGAAGGAGAAGAAGTCCATGCTGATCAGGGCCTTGTCGCATATGAACAACGCGACTTTGAAGCAGCGAAGCTCTCCTACGAGCGGGCTATATCGATTCTTCGAGGTACGCGTGGAGGCTAGGATTCCACGCCTATTGGTTTCTATCAGACGTTAGCTTTATTACACGGCTTGCTGACGTGAAGTATGCTATGAGGGATAGGCAAAGCGCCAAAGCACTTTACGAAGAAGCGCACGTGAGACTACCACTAACCGGGCTGTGGTTATAATAAGACGTGCTTAGGCCCTCGATCCGAAGAATTCGTATGCTGTGAATGGCCTTGCTCTTTTCGCGCGAAATCACAGCGAAGAGGAGCGCTTGCTACGTTTAGCGGTGGAGCTGGACCCTACAAACAGCTACGCTCTAGCGAACCTAGGTGGCATTATCATGTGTGAAGGGTGGGACGAGCTCTCTCGAATGCGAAACAAAGAGGCCGAGGAGCTCTTGCAAAGGTTTGTCGTTAGCAGCGACCGGAATCTCGGATGTCTACGTGTTTTAGAGCGGTAACGCTAAATCCAAAGTTATTCTACGCACCACGGATGTTGCAAACTGTACGGGCTATTCAAGAACTGAATAATATGGAGCCTTTTATAAACAGAATGTTCGCCAGAGTCGTAGAACGTGATAATGAATAGCAGGTTTCTTTAACGGCTGATAGAGTTTGGTTGCAAGTCGTGAGAGGCGTTGGAGTTGATTCCGTTTGCACGCGGACATTCGGTGAGGTGAATGAAGCCCGGCCGGTAATTCATCGTATTTATCGTGAGGGGGACTAGCTCAAATGGTAGAGCGCTCGCTTAGCAAGCGAGAGGCACCGGGATCGATGCCCGGGTTCTCCACTCTTTGTTTGCCAGTCCTTGATAGTTCAGCCTGAGTATTAGAATGTAGAAACCGTAGCTATCGGACATTCCCATGTTATCAAATTTTACACCACTCCTACACGTAGGGTTCATGATCTTGTCATCGGATATATTTTATGGTGTAGCGATCAATGGGTTCAGCGGACGTCCGTTTAGAAGAGCTTGTTTCTCATGCGAGCGGTAGGCCAGTGCCAGTAGTCCCGTTCACAGGATGATACAAGAGTGCCTCTAGTACTATGAAAGTAGCTACCTCTATGTTAGATTCTAACATAGAGGTAACATCTATGTTTCTCGCGGATCAGGCTTAGGGGTTAGGAGTTCAATGACTTCCAGGAACGGTGCTCTCTGGTATCTGAGTAAAGTGATTGTTGGACTATATCAATGCCACGCTCTGACCCCACCGACCTATCTGAGCATCTTATCAATCCTAGCCATCAGCCGAAGAGAAGACTGCGAAATATAGTCATCGGCTTTATTGTTATCATTGTCATCTTTGCGGCTCTGTACGGTATTAGATCCCTTGTTGTGAAGGAGCCGAAGGAGAAGGTGCCCGAGGTTCAGCCTGATACTCTACTGCCAGTTAGCGCTGTATCGAGTCTTGTTGGCAAGCTCTCTAATTATGGCAGGCGGCACAACATAGAATACAACGGCTATTTCTCGGACCATTCACCGTATCTCTCCATCTCGTTAGCTAGGTCTGGGGCGGGCAACAACATAACGGTAGATGACTTTATGAAGTACCAGGAACGCCTCGAGCCAGCTGTGCCTCCGGATGTCAGCATCGTGAACGCTAGTGATGTTGAGAACTACATTAATAACAAACGTGAACACTACGGTTCTTTCCTGAAGTACTTCGATGAGCAGGTTAAGAGAAGCTCTAGCCTAGGAGACGTTTTCAGGGAACATTTCCCTCGAGTTAGGAGAGGCTTGGGAGGGGCGGCCTTTCACCCTCTCATTCTTACCGGTGTATCTCTAGAAGCTGGTAATGGTCAGTTACTAGCCGAAGGTCTGGCATATCTCCACGTGAGGACTCAGAGAGATGCGGACACTGAGGAGGCATCTATGGTCAGTCCGAACAGTTCAGGCACGCCTATCGACGTCCTAGTCAACTTTGTTGAGGGTATGTCAGGGATGCTGCCACTCCCAAAAGGAACAGCACGCCTCGACTTCTTTACCAAGCCAGATTTACGCAGTGTCCTGTTGCAGGACAAGGTGGAGTGGCCACAAGACTTTGCTGAGTTACAGCAACTGATTTCCGCGAAGCTCATCCCGCTGGCCGCTGGTGCTCTATACTACTCAGACAACGAATTCTTCGTCCTCCATGGATGGACTTCGCTTTACGCCTTAGCCAGGCTAGTCCCTCACCTACATGCTACTAATGTGGAGACCGCCAGATCTGCTGTGGATTCCTGGTTCCGCGCCTACATGGCTGCTTATGCCCAGCGAGGTCTTCCCGGCGCCAGCAATCTCACGGCTTGGATGCAAAAATCGCAGCAAGTAGATGAGATAGAAACTGACTGGAACGCTTGGACTCGAAGAGGGCAAGAGATCGTCAACGCAGACCCTGGCCAGGTGGGTACCGGCCGCGCACTCACTGGGTGTCCATGTAGATATCCTGGTTGTCAGGTTCACGTTATTAAAAGTATTTGGATGCTCCATATGCGTTGGAAAGAAGCTGACCCTAACGATATAAAATCCCGAGATATCATGGCTCGGGCTGCGAAGCATTTAGCTGAGAGGCCAATCCGATTCGCTCAGGTTTGAGCTGCTAGTAACCCCGTGCAATTTCAACGATTATTAAAGTCTTTGTCAAGTCAAAGCGTTGCGAAGCGTTATGTGTCGTGGCTAGCATGTTGTTTTTAACCTTCTAAGGTTTATCATTTGTTGAACTCAACCGCGCGTCTGTCTCATCTCACTGAGAACTGTAGTTGTGTTCGGATAGTCCTGTTTGTTGTAGCAGATGGTTGCCGTAACTGATCGATAGACGCGTCGTAACCACGAGGGTCGCAGCACCCCGGATCCCTCACTGAGTGAGGCTCACTCGCACTTGAAATCGTATAGCATAGGACGTATGCAATGCAGTATGAGACGAGGAACGCTTAGCAAACATGCGTTGGCATGCCGTCTAAACTGGCAAGACACAAGATATCGTGAACGATGCAACACTATCGACCAAGGCCATGGGGGACTAGCTCAAATGGTAGAGCGCTCGCTTAGCATGCGAGAGGCACCGGGATCGATGCCCGGGTTCTCCACTTGAATGTTGAGTGCTACCGTAATCCCCACCGACGGTGGGCCACCGTACCTGGGCATTCGCTCTTGTCAAACTCAACATTAGACTTTAACATGATTCCTGTCATCTACACTGATCATGCTATATCGTGCCTATCTACGGGTTTGTCAATGCTCTGTTGTGCATCGTATACTGCTCTCATGCGAGTCATAGCTTTACCTATAAAGGATCCGTGAATCATCTGTCAATCTGTACGTTTTATCGACTCCTATACTACGCTAAAATAGTGGCCCACCAACGTACGTTGCTCTTCCTCGACTTTGGACTTGATGTACAGTGCGATGCCCCCGCAAGCCGTGGCGAAAACTCCGACTCCGACACCAAAAGCGACGAGGCCCTCCACAAGAGCGTGACCGATGTCGAGAGATGCGCAGATCCTGACAAAAAGACACTTACAGCGACTGGGCTCGGCTAAATCGCTAGTTGAGTGACAGAAACAGCGCCTCTAGGTCATACCCGAGGACCTGATGATGGAGCCCAAGTCTTACCGCCCACTTCGGAGATTAATATCCTGCGAGTCGTAGCCACCCGCAAAGGAGCTCTGTTGAAGTGCGGCTGGGTTTAAAAGATTTCTTATTCCATTGTAGTCGGGCTCGTCCTCGTCATATTCGTCATCGTAATCACCATCGTCATCGTAATCACCGTCGTCGTCTCCATCATCCTCCCGATCATGCTTGTGGTTATGCGTTTGCGCCGGCGAGTTAGTCCCTGTTAACGCGCGCAACTGGTGGCAAGTAAGTGCTAGAAGCCAGCACCTGGCTTGTGCTGCTCCGGTGCCGGTTTTCGATCAGAGGCAACCGTCTCATTTGGATGGCTATGCTCGTCCTTAAACGAGGAATCCTCAAGACCGCTGCTCTTCTCCACTGTGTCGACACCACGTGTGTGTTCGGATGGCGGATGATCCGACAAGTCGCCTGAAGAACATAAAATACCGCTACTGCAAGCGAGGGATCCTGACAAACCTGTGCGGCTCAAGTCAGTGTCGTGGTCCGCACCCCAGTCATAGTTATCGGCCTTGGTAGGCTCCAAGTGACCCGGGAATGACGTAACTGAAGAGAAGCATTTAGTGGGGATAGAACAGAGGTCCGATCAGGCTTCATCTACCTCCTATATGGGAGTGTTGAATGGGACTGTGCAAAGTGAACAGATGGTCCAAGGCGACCATGATAGAGGGCTGGAAAACAACCTACAGATGCGAGAACATACACCTTCCCACTAGTAGGAAGGTAGAGGAGAGAATGTGAGCCAGCAAGCAGGTGAGAATTAAAGACTTCTGAACTGCTACGAGGACCACACTCATAATGCGTCCTCGTGTGTCTAAGCAGCTTATGAACTATTGAAGGGACTATTGACCCTACTGGTCACGCTCCATCCTTAGCATCATTAACCAACGCAATGAGGAACAAAGATAGTAGTGAAAAACTGAGAAACTTGGTCAAACTACGACCCCTGCCGTATGCTATTTCAGAAACATCGAGCGCTTTGCGAATGGCACTCACTCGACTTCAGGAGAAGCCTTTGCAATCTGATGCTGCCTTTGCTCAGGGAGCATTCCCTTGGACCGAAGATCCTCCCTCTGAAGGTCGTGCTTAACCCAGCTCGGCATCGTGGGCAGAATGGATACAAGTAAGAGCTGCAATGCTAGTATCAAATGCTCCACACCGAACACAGTGGCAACGACAAATCTACCGTACCCAGCGAGAACAGTATCTCCGTGGAAGAATCTGAGGCAGGAGAGCTGACACCTAGCAGACATAGCGCACCTACTGTGGGAAGACTTCGGGCATTTGGTCACTCGCGAAGGCAAACAGGATACAGTTGGTGAAAACTGCCGCCCAACCCATGAACTCGATAATGTCACACCACAGCTTGTGCAGGCTAGGGTCGAGGGGATGAGATGGTCGATACATTGATGCGCAATGGCGAGTTAAACCCAACTTTAGTTCATCTGAATACCTAAGTATAGGAGTGATACCAAGATACTAATGTCACGGCAGAGGCAGGGATACCTTTCAATAATCATAGCAATAAGGCTAACCAAGGCACAGAGAGGCATGGAAGTGGCGCCAAATACAGTGACATAGCCGAATGTTATAACAACCTATTCAATAACAGTAACAAAGGGCAGAGCACAGAACCGCCAACCTCGAGGTAATCATCAAAGATTTCGTGCTCCTCGAGTTCCTCGGCTTGATGAAGCTGCTCGTCCGCAGAGTTTGCCGCCGGCATCTTGGCGCTGCCGAAAGTACGATAAGAGTGGATGAATGGTATCTGAGGTCAGGTAGACACCGAAGCCAAATCCTAGGTGGCGAACATACCAAAGTCTCCACAGCGAACCTTCTGAAACTGTCGACGTAATACAAAGATACGAGCTCGCCGCGAAGTTTGGATATATCCAACTAAAAAGGGTAGGAAGTTACTTGTCACATAAAAAGCTCAGAGCCACACCTCATAAAGGCCGACATAGAACAGGACTGAATAGCAATCGAGAGCTTCAAAAAGGAAGCGTTTGAATACGAGGGACCTCTGATATTGGACCATCAAAGGCCAGTTCTCCAACTTGGTCAGCCAGGCGGCGATGTCACGGTATCTGAGCATTGGCATGGCCATAAAGCATAGCACACAACTGGATTATTACGTGAGATTCATGAACTGGATGACTATAGTGTGGCATAGAACAGGCAGCATGTTCCATGGTATAGTGCTGTCCGAGTTGGGGTCAAATATGTGACCAGGCTCGGCGAAACGGGCAAGTTGGGGTATGTAGAAAGGAGATCTGATGAGATACATCAAACAGACGGTATGGGTAGCTTACACAAAGTCGGTTTCGAGTCCTTCTGCTAAAGTAGAGTTTGGTCCGTGAATGTAGCCTTGAAGGTTGAGAGAGCACATACCAACGCAGAACGCACAGAGGACCATGAAGGCGGTGACCAGAGCGGACACAGCAAAACCGAGGACTCTGCGCCAAGTAGGGCAGTACCTAATACAGAGAGCTGTCCTGGGCTGAGTGTGATGTGAGTGTGAGTAAACTGGCATGCATCTTCTCTTCCTTACCCCTCAGTCGCCCCAGTCACAGGCGAGCGTCTCATAGCGTAAGTCCTGTAGTGAGGGTTCGCCCTTTGAGCCATTCGTTGGCCCTTGTTGAAGCAACTGTCTATCGTGTCTGTCGCACGGGTATTCCAGCCACCGTATTTCAACCATGACGGCAGCACTACACCCCATACTAAGAGGAAGAAGGCATACCTGATAGCAACGGCTCAGAGGGCTCATCAGGCTAATGGCACCAACCAGGGAACATATGGCGAATCGACGACGCTGGCTCCGGTCTCGCCTACGAGCCACAGACCAAGCCCGAATAGACTTGGGGGAACCAGCCAGTAAATGATTATGTCCATGAAGTCGAAATAGTGTCGCACTGGTAAGAGTGGAGTCCTAACTTCATGGCCAATAAACGGCTCGGGGAGGCTCTGAACTTCAACCGTATCTAAAAGCTAATTGAGGATGATTTTCGTGGGTATTCCTACCGTCTAGGTCAGCTCCAGAGACAGAATATATTGCGACCGTGACAGCCGTAGTAGTCTCCAGCCAAGTGAGGTGCACTGGACGGGGTGCGTCTCGTACAGGAACCAAGGCAGCGCCTAATGGTAGTCAATGGTCTCCAAAATGTGCCCGGTTCTTACCATCACTCTTCGGTAGTGGCCACATCTCCTTCCCACTCGAGATAGGTGGCAAATCCTCGCCGGGGACCTTGGACAGGATGTGAGCCTCATCAGCCAGACGGAGCAGCGCCTCCTCAGATTCGGCAGATACGTACACCACCGACTTCCCCGCCTGCATCGAGATGAGCCGGAAATGGCCGTCATTTAGTCGCTACCTCATTTCTGGTATCGCCAGGTGGTGCCTTTATCCAGGCCTTGAGACCCGTCCCGTTCGAGTTGAGCTCCCCAGCTATATAGTCTCTATCTTCATCGTACTCACATATGATGGCCACTGCTGCAGCAGCAGCTCCTTTCACTGACCCCTTTACCTCTTCTTTTGACATACAGGTAACAAACAATCTAATAACTTTATCAGGCCTAAGTCATATAGCCTAATAACTGCAACGGAAGTAACGTCAAGCGTTAAGGTCGCCAAGCTGAGCATGAATCACGTTGGACATCCAACCATCAATTGCGCCCCAGCAACATCAGCTGTTACGCGATGATGCTTCATGCACCATTTGCAATATTGTGTTCGCTGTCCCCCCTATCGTCCGGCTACTCTAGCCTGCGTCACAATACTGAGGGTTTGGGTGCAGTAACCAGCAATACGTTATATCATCGGCCGCGGATGAACATCTTCTTTTTCCTCTTCTCCTTCGACACAATGTGTCCCGTTTTGTGACAAACTCTCGTAAACTCAACACTTGAACATTCCTCCACAACAACCAGGAACATTTAGATGAATCAAGCGGTAACATGTTAACCAGTGGGCAATCACAATCACTATACAAATCTATCTGGTAGTAGGGCGGTAACAAACAGCAGCACTCTCTCTGCCAGTATCAGACTCCAAGTTGAAACCAAGATAGCTGCAGCAGCGCAGGTTCCACAGGAAGGTCATTAATATCTTACCCCTCTATGGCTGTCCCTCTCGACTCCTCCAGCCTTTCCCTCATCGATCCGTCTATATTAGCTGCACTCGTCTGAGGGTCCCGGTCAATCGGCCAGTCCTTTAACAACTGTTTCGAGTCCACAGTAATAGTCGAGCCTGTCCAATCAATTGACTAACTAACTGCGTGCTGCCTTCCTCACATTTATGCCGATGGGTTTGGGCACAAAAATACCGAGACTCGCACTCTTGACAAACGGTGAAGTCAGGTCCGCACACGTCACATCTGATCCGCCAATGGATGCATATTTCCTATATACTCCGAGGAGGCGTGTTATCCTTACCGGTAGCGTGTGGAGCCTATGATGGGAGTCATTTCGCACCAGGCACAGCGGACGCCAACCTAACAGGAGTCATCGGCTTTAGTCCATGGCAGCCGCGGCGTTTGTCGCAGTACGTGAAGGGGGTTTCCTCGAAGCAGGGCCAGGTGGACCTTTCTGGCATGCTGACGTCGCTTAGACTCTTCACGCATCTCATAATGGTGTTGTTGTTGCTCCAATAGACGCACCATAAGATCGTCCCCCACCTGATCTGAATCCTCAGCTACTCGCCTACTGTGAGCAGTAAAGCAACCCCCTCATACGGAACGGTAATCGATAATAAGAGACCTAATTAGACAACATAGGAACGATGCTAATGTGACGACTTCACAACTATACCAGCTTTCGTGGCATCACCAATACATGCCAGTGACTAACTACATGAACTACCCCCTTCACGGTTGGTGAAGGCCTTCCTTATGGCCCAAGGAGACCTATCCATCCCTCTGTACTACCATTCTATAATACTCTATATCCGTCTTTGGCAGTTGAAAGCGGCATAGTGGACAACAAGAATTATTGGTCAACCATAGTTTAAGACAGTCGAGATGAAATTCATGACCGCATCTAAGCCACACAGTAGCACACTCAACCCCAGCCAGAAGAAGCCTTACGGCAGTTCAGTAAAGGGATCTGGATCCTCATCCTCATCTGCACATATCGCACAGTATCGTCTACCATCCAAGCCAAGGTCCTCTCGGAGAACATCAATATCAATGGGGGAAATATCAACCTTAACAACGGTTGCGATGGACCAGCTCTTATCAGTTGTTACTCTATCCTTCTCTAAGGACTCCATCATAGCAGCACAGACTGCCTTGCCAGTCTGTCCCCCTCCCGTCGTCGATGGCGGGGGCCCCTAATAGCACCATTCACTCTAGAGGAGCCCTTATAACCCTACAGCCGACGGGTCCTCCATATCGTCTTCCTCTGTTATGTTTGGTGCCACAACAAAGCGGCCTGGCAAAACTGCGTAACACAAGCAGTTGTCTCCCTTTTCCTACTGCCACTTCCTCTACCTTGACGGCCGCCATGAGAGCCAGGCTGTGCTGTCTGACATCTTGTGCCTGTTGATAACATCATTAAGCCTACCATCAAAGGTAACAAGATACTACTCGGGGCCGGCATCACTGTGACGCTTTCAACTGTGAGATGCCTCCGTCCAAGCCAGCTCTCATCGAAGGCCTACGAGACCGTCTAGTTGAGAACTGTAGCAAGGTCGTGCGTTACATCGTCATCATCATCCTCATCGTTATTGTTGTAGGGCTCGGCGGTGGCGGCGTAAGGCTCCTCTAATATCGGCGGTATGTCAGTGACGGTAGTGCTATCCTTGCCACCACAAACTCGACAGACTGTTGTTGTACCTGACAACAACAAGTGATGACCAAACAAGAAGGCACAATGCTCACCTCGATGCCCACAAGAATGACAAAAATAAGACAGCGTTGGTGGACGAGATGCCATAGAGCAACCAACAATATGCTTTTAGGGCAATGTGCCTAATACTTGAAGTGCTGGATGCGTCCTCTATTAATAAGCCTCGGGTACGAAAGTGTGGTGTGAAGGGGTCGAGATAACGTAGGCAAGTTCATTACAGGCGAACCATCTATGCTTTTTACTAATGCCACTAAGTGCGATTTACCAAGTAGAGACTGGCCCCTACTGTGAAAACAGAGTACAAGTATAATGTTACAGTGGAGATTAGCCTTAGTAGTCGACAAAGATATCATACATGCTTCACGCGTGGCAGCTCAGGCTCCTTGTGTGTCCGAAAGTTGGACCGTCCGCCCAGCGCCCAGTTTCGAGTGTATTTTAGGACGAGCGCTTTTATCAGCCCATTTAAGACTATCAGTCTTTTTCCACAAAAGATGCCCAAGTGCAAAGATACTCTTTACTCGATAGGAATGCGAAGAAAGCATGCACCGAGGGAATTGCAAGGCTCCTAGATTCTTCCTTTTTTATCTCAATGGTAAACAAAGCCTCAGTAACGAGGATCCTTCGTAACGTTGTCATTGGCTTGTCACTGACCGCTTATTACAGCCACACTGCCGTTCCTGTCAAACGTAAGAGTGAATCTCACGGATTGTTGTCAAGCCCAAAGAAAAGCAAAAGTGATGAGACCGACCAGGCGGCCACGATTGTTGTTCCGCCGGAGGTGAGCCGTCCCGAGTCACACTGATATCTCATGGTTACAATTCCTTATGCTTGCTATTACTGATATCCTATTACAGGGCATACCCTGTCTCAGGAGTCCCCCGATCACCCCACCGCTCGTGCCAGCAGCAGCAGTACCTCCCATCCAGCCCCGAAGGTGAGGCATCATCAACCCTACTTGTTATTAAGAATATACTGAGATACCTCAGATATCGGATGATATGGTTATAGGCCATGTGTTGGGCTATAAAACATGTGCTCAAAGGATTCACGCAACGATCAACACATTTGGCTCAGTTGGTGCCACACCCGCCGGCTTCCTAGTTGACGAAGGACATGTAAGTGTTGTGATCATGTCAAGAGATTAATTTCGCCGGGTTCACTCGGACATGTTCATTTGGTTCAGGCTGATATTGTCGTTAATGCTATGAAGGTGAGCTATGGAGATCCGCCTTCCGAGAACTTCGTTCTGGATTACGTATACTCTTACTCACAACCGTAGGCCTAAGTAAAGCTATGGGCATCACTTTATGACTGTTATACAGGTCTCAATTGGATATGAGCCGGCACCCAAATTGGTGGCGAATCCCAAAATTTGAAATTTTTCTTGACCTTTCCGATACCACACCCCATCTGCCCGCAGCAAGTGTCGGGAATACGTTCGAAGGGGCATTCTTATCATGGGCCAAAGATGGATACGAGACGAGGAACGCAGCACAGGCAAATCCACTCTTCTACTCATTCTTCCCTGCAGATTACACAGTCTCAAAGTATATCATGAAATTTAAGGAGCAAACGGTGGACACGAGCACAGCTCCTGCATTCATTTGGCATTTACGCCGTCAAAACGCTAAAGATGGGACCTTCTATCAATGCCGTCCTTTCTTGGCGGAGATATTTGAGGGCAACGGTATCCGTTTTGGAGCGACCGTCACATTAGCAGGACGAGCCAATTCTAAACTCAAAATCCAGCAAATTGGGGTGACCAGCAAGTAAGGACCGTGAGGATAAGGTGGAGTCGCCTCTACTGTATACCGGAAATAGGAGGGCTTTCTTCTCGGTAACTCAATCATTTTCTCAGAATTGAGCCTCATGATGGACCAAATATCCTTCGAAAGATCCAAGCTGAAACTGAGATGGTGGATGGTGGGCACAACCAGGACGCGTGTGATAGACAGTTATACGAATACGGGAAGGCCAGTAGAAGATATTTGAAGGAATCTAATGATGAAATAGAAACGCTTCAACCGGAGAGCATCAAGAGAACCCACCAGCTTATGCACGCCATGCGGAGCATTACTAATGTTATTAGGGTCGTACTTTATGACTGATAAAACGGTGATGTGATAATAAGCATGATGGTGAGGATTTGCTAGATGTTAGATGTTCACCCGACTCAGCTTCGATTTGTATTATAAGTGTTGTGACCCCATGGAACTAGACATTTGGAAGATAAAGTTGAAACAATTTATTTAGTTATAAGTAATCGTAA
>JAAPAO010000576.1:0-22566 GCA_013115145.1 Perkinsus chesapeaki
CACAAGTGATCTGAAGGGTATCAAAACTACTTGAGTCCGTGAATTGAGTTCTCGAGAGAGTTGGTTACAACAATAAGTGAAGCAGCACTTAAACGCAAGCAGCAGGCAACAGCGAAAACAGTCAATTCGAGCAATCACAGTCACCCCATGAGTCGTCATCGAATCGCGCATTCTCTTCTATCCCTCCGACCATGGATAGGATACGTAGGGTTGGTCTGTGGACATCAGAGATGTAGCTTAAGGCCCAGTAGTACAAGGCCAGAACTGGTACAGGATTCCTACTAGTAGACAACATGCCAGCGTACGCTGCCACCAGTGGTGGTGGCCCACCACCATGGCAGCCACTTCCCCGGCGACTCTCGCCCAAACTTCCGTGTCTTGGGGTTTCAGTGATCAGACTCACAGTCTCATGATTCGCCAGCGTATATCTGTTGCTTATATTATGCTAAACGGTGTCAATCGTCGGCACTGGTTTCCTGGGACGGCACAGGCTCGTCCGGTGGATTTTGCCACAGTTTTCATTCAACGGTAAATGACTATATTGGATCGCTAAATGGTACAAGCTTGTCATTGGTGCACTTAGGCAACTTAGAACTAAACAATACTTCCCCTCACAACTCACAAATGGCTAACATCTCAATACAAGTGATATATGCTTTAATATATAAATAAAAGCGATAAATGCTTTAACTTCTTAATACAATTGATAAATGCTTTAATATATAAATGAAAGTGATAAATGCTTTAACTTCTTAATACAGGTGAGAACTGATCATCACATTCATACCAGTGATTCCTTATAGTTGGGCTTGTGAGCGTTGTGCAGTACTGCCCACTTACCGTGACGGAATACTACCATAGCCAGGGAGTTTGGACTGCCTTTCTTCGGTACAAAGGTGAAAGCCTCTCCGTCATTATTACCAATAATATAAACACTCTGCACGATGTCATAACTTATCATCGTGGTCCGCTTTCGCATCCCCTGTACCACTTTTTCTCCACCAGTGACCTCAGTAAACTTGAGTGCTTTCCCTCTGGGTAACCCCTTTCGCACCCCTTGGATCTCTGCCGTGTAAGCGGGACGTGTACTGACATAAGTCTGCATTCCATCAGTGCTCGCGTCTTGCGGAATAAGTCTACGGAATGTATACGTCTTGTCAGGATGACGATCTCGGCCAGTGAAGAAGAGGTTGAATTTGTCGGGTATCTCCCCGATCGGGTTCTGATAAGGGACGGATGTCATAAAGTCTAGTTCTGGTTGGTCTATATCACACGGCATGATTAACAGATGAGTGCGTTCGATTTGTTTGTTATCACCCTCGTTGTCCATTATTCTCATATAGCGGTTTGTGCCTTGAAAGGACCTTCTGATCTTCCTCCAAGCGAGCTTCTTCATATCATTCCAGACGTCGGGTTTCTGCCCCTTCTTGACCCCACATCCCTTGAACTGTAATGAAGACTTCTGTTTCATCTTATCAACCCTCACAATAGGCGGGTAAGTGAGAACTTCACAGCTACGTGTTCCGGAACTTATACCTCCGTCTTTACCTGCGGTTGAATTGTAGATAAAGATATCCGTGAAATCGCCGTCCCGTTTCTTGGCCTCCCCAGCCATAGAGCCTCTCCCAAACCACGAAGGTGGCAGAAGACATCTGACGGTCCCTGGTTGTGTTCAGGAATATCCTCCGGTACACGAGCACTGTCAGCCATGTCTCCACCCGGGGTGATATAGCAATCATCGGAGAGCTCGAGGCTACCGACAAAGCGTTTTTCGAATTCATCAAGTGACATTACGTTAGGCGAGGACTGTTGCTTGTGACTGGTGACTCACCAGTGGTGAGTAGACGATGACCATCCACACCGATAGCGAAGAGGATAAGTCTAATTTACGGCAACCAGCAGTAGAAGGAGACATCATAAACTTGGAAGCGCAAATGATAGTCCGTGACGGCCGGACTCTGCGAGAGAACAGACTCTCAAGAGGACTTTGCGCGACTACCGAATCTAGCCACCGCCACCACTTAACTGGACGCGTCAACCTATCTGAGCATGCCGATGAGTTCTCTAGTAGGCCCCAATACAGTATTATTGCCTCATTTTGCCAGTTGTAGAGGAGACAGAATGCCTAGCACTCTTTTCAGAAAGTGGCGAGTTCTGGTAGCCTACCTTCGTTCTAATATCAACTTTCTTCGCAAATGTTAAGGCGGGAAGTATACTATGCAAAGGTTGAGCTTTCAGATGAGAGTAGCTTGGAATAATTTGATGCTAGACCAGGGTATGCGAGAACTATATGCAAGTGACGCGGGTAGACATTTCTTAGCTCTGCCGCTGAAAAGATGAACTTGTAACAGCTGTTTTGTGTCTTTTATAATTTATAACGGAAGAAATGTCCCAAAGGGATTTTTCAAGTATCGTAATGGCTCTTAAAAGCAGGAATCCGCGAGTCCAGTATCAATGCCTCACCCTCAGCGAACGATTTACGCTGAGCGAGGTCGATCTATGACGGCTCCAGGCCCTGGAGTCCAGGGCACGCATGCGTGCACATTTGTCGGCCCCGTTGCCTCAGTACTACTTGCCCTGTGCATACTTGGGTATGTATGGCTTTGTGTTTGTTCGTCTTAACCTTTCTTGGCAGCGAATCCCAGGTAGCTAGCGATGACCTCTGTGGACGCTTAAGCCGCTCTGGTGGGCGTACAGTTGTGGAAGAGTACGCAGTGGTGGACTTTCTCTGGGGGAGAGCTGACGAATTGAGCGATTGCCTCAACAGCCTCACTATGAGCAAGTTCAGCGCTCTGTTCACTCTCCACAACTTGAAATATGGCGTAGCGGAATCGTATGCCTTCACCGACATGGCTGATGGTCTGAACCGCTCCATCGAGAACAACACGTGCGGTTTTAAGCTTCACGACCTCGACGTCGACCTCAAGGGTTTTATTGATGCTCAGATAAAAGCGTTCTCCGATATACTGCATCCTCTGACAATTGATGAGCAGTTAAATGTCCTCAAAGAAGATATGAAGGCAGCTCCTTTTCACTTTGGCCTGCTGCGTGAGTTCAATCGTCTCAATGATGCTCATACGATATATCTCGCACCCTTTGATCCATTCTACTATGTGTTACCGATACGCTTCAACTCTCGTATGGATGGCAACAACCAGGTTATTACACTCGAACTTGTCGACCATGCTTCATACTATGAGCCGGTGTATAATTCCACTATCCTCCATAAAGATGGTGATATCGTGACCGAGATTGATGGTAAACCCGTGCTCCAGTGGATGCAAGACATGGTCTCCAACGATTATGCTGGAACGTTGCAGGGTATGTTGCAGAGGATCAACCTTCGCTTTTTCGTAAACCGATATGTGAACCGTCCAGCGCTGCTCACTCCCCCACCAACTGGACCTCTCGAGATCACCTTCAGCGACGGATCCACTGAGACCATCCATTGGCTAGGCGTTCTGACCGACTACAGCAAGATAGCTGGAAGAGATGTCGTGAATACGTCAGCTCTCAGTGAACTGTCGAACTATAATCCGGCTTTCGATGAAGCACTCAAGTTCGAGGAGAAATTCTATCCGGAGAGGCTTGAAACTCTCTGGAATACCATGAGAGCATCCATGCCACTAATGCGCAGGGAAGCTGCCGAGTTCATTAAAGCTATACATGATTCAAGTCGTCACGATGATACAAGAGAAGATCCTCTAGGATATCTGAAAGCTCAGATGGCTCAGCCATCTGCAGCCGCAGCCATCATGGCTGCTGCTGATGCTGCTGCAGATCGGTGGGTCCAAGGTGTTGGCTACAGTTACTCTACTATCGGTGACGCAGTCGTCGTGTCCGTCCCCAGTTTCAAGCCAGTTGAGGCAATAGATAGTGAGGAAACTTTCGCTTCAGCACTCTTCCTTGGGTTTCCCCAAGTTCAGGATTATGCACGTCAGCACGGTGTAACTCGGCTGCTCTTGGATGTCTCATCCAACGGCGGAGGTTTTGGTTGGTCGGTTTATGCCTTCTTGTGGTATTTTGTCGGCTCCGAGGAAGAAACATGCTCCCCTACGGTCCGGCGCATGACACAGACCTGGCAAACATGGGTTTCTTCTTTCGGCGTGAACTACAATCAGACGATCGATGAGTTCTTCTGTGAGAACCCTCTACTCGGTGGGTACAAGGGCTTCATTAAAGAAAGGTTTGAGATGCTGTATGACTTGTTACGGTATGGTGAGCAGCACTTGGGCGTGCAATTCGATGAGGCAGGTGAGCTCTCGAGGTTGCATGACATCGAAGATAGAATACTCTCCAAGAGGCCGGTGACTAGAAGAGCAGCTGCTTTCAAGCAGTTTTTGAAAGAGAGACTTTTCCTGAACAGATCGACTGCGATCGGCCAACAGCTTGCCCCACAGTACGGTTGGTTTCTCTTCGATAACACAGGTATAATCAACCGAACTACTGGTGAACAATTCGTCCCTCCTCTCTCACAATACCAAAATGTTGACCTGCGCCATTGGGGTACACCTTCCAATTACTCGACGCCAGGTATGGATGCTGGATGTGCATTTGTAATGGAGATGATGCCGAACATTGTCCCTTCGAGCTACGATAGGGAGTATTGGTCTGAGGTTTCTTTCGTGACGGATGGTAATTGTGGATCAGCATGTTCTATATTCACCCAAGTTCTCCAACTATCTGGCGCGGCCACTGCCTTCACATTTGGTTCCCTCGCTGATCAACCTATGGACGTCGCCTCTTTCGGGGGAGGCAACGTTCTCGCTTATGACGATGTTTCACCTTTACTCAACATGGCGGGTCATCTGGGTCACTGGGCTACCTTTGGAAGATCTGAGTGGTCTCAGATTACCAGAGAGTCGTGGGTGAACAAGCCTATGCCTTTCCCCACTTCGGCTACAGCATCATACACTTGGAACATTCTGCTGGCCAGTCAGCTAGGGCCAGACTCAATGCCCCGCCAGTTCTACAAGATTCCTGGTCACAAGCATTTGAATATGTGGGCTCGCAATTTGTCGGAGCGGAGCAGCATCCATGAGGCTATAGTCGAGTTCAACAGCTGGGATAGTTTAAAAGCAAACCCCCAGTTTAGGGAATTTGGTGACTGCCCAGCCTATCACCTTACCAAGGAGCATGCGAGCTTCTCTGCTCGCGGGTCCTTTGTGCAGGTCGGCGTTATGGTGATCATCTCTGTCCTCTGGTGGGTGCACTAGGAACAACTTGGTTAGGTCCCTAGGATTCAGCCATTTTTGTCGTCTGTTAACATAAGGAGTGTCTAGTCTTGTACTTATGGATTGTCCAGGCTTGTACTTCTGTATTATCCAGGCTTGTACTTATGGATTATCCAGTCTTGTTTTTTATGTTATTGATCAAGGAGTGATCGAGGAACATCAGATAGTTGTGGCGGGAATTGATTTGAAGTTCCCCTTTCGATCACGGAACGCATTTGTGGTAACCACTAGTACTATTGAACTGCTCATCGTTCCATTATACCTCCTTGTTAGAGGTTCCCTTCTCACACCTGGGAAACTCATTTCTGTGCGGCTGAATGAGTGGTTATTTTTCTTTTTTGTATTTTGTTGTCACAATACATGTGTGTCGAGTTTATGAGTGAAATGTAGCCACAGAGCTCCCTCATTGTAATTCACATGTGTAGGATTCTATCACAATGCCTTATGAAGGCGAGCTATTCTTCCACGTGTGATGGCAAGAATAAATTATTTTGAATGATAACCTGGACGAGTTTCCTCGCATGTTGATAGTATCAGCATGCAAGCCTGAGCACCGGCATGTGTATGCGTTCAATATATACGTGAGTGAGTTCCGCAAGATAGGCGCATTGTCGCCTACCTGAAGTAGAAACACACCCTTGAATATATGAGTGATTTCGAGCAGGGTAATCGACGAGAGTCGAGTCCCAGAGAGAGAGGGATACATATGCCACAAAAGCGCGCCGCAATGAGTGAAGCAGCACCCGAAGGCAAGCGAGCAACAGCGGATATAGACATCCGAGCAATTTCAGTCACCCCGTGAGTCTTCACCGAATCGCGCACTCTCTTCTCCTATCCCTCCGCAAAGGGGTAGGATACGGAGGCTCGGTCCGTGGAAATCAGTGATGTAACTCAAAGCCCAGTAGCATAAGGCCAGGGCGGATACAGGCTTCCTCCTAGTAGACATACTGCCAGCGTGGGCTGCCACTGTGGCAGCCGCTAACCCGTCAACCCTCCATAATACTTTCGCCAAAGCTGTTATATGAGGCATATGGAGAAACAAGCGTGAGCATCGTCCTCCCTCCCTGGTTAAATATGTAACTATTGGTATCTTCGCAGCCTCTACTGACGGTCTTTGTTTCACTGAATGAAAGTCAAAATATGTCTGCATTTCCTTTCCTCTTTTCGCGGCCTGTAATACCTCAGAACAGACTCGTCCGGTGGATTGTGCTACAGTGACCATTCTACGGTAAATGGCGATATCGGATCGCTAATTGGTACAAGCTCGTCATTATGGTGCACTATTGGCAACTTGGAACTAAACAATACTTACCCTAACAACTGGCAAATAGCTAACATCTGAATACAAGTGATAAATGCTTTAATACCTCAGTACAAGTGATAAATGCTTTAATACCTCAGTACAAGTGATAAATGCTTTAATACCTCAGTACAAGTGATAAATGCTTTAATACCTCAATACAAGTGATAAATGCTTTAATACCTCAGTACAAGTGATAAATGATTAACATCCTGATCCAAGTGAGAACTGGTCATCACCTAACGTGATTCACCTTCATACAAGTGATTCATTATATTTGGGCTTGTAAGCGTTCTGCAGCACTGCCCACTTGCCGTGGCGGAATACCACCATGGCTCGAAAGTTCTGCTTCTTGTGTAGAAAGGTAAAAGCTTCTCCTTCATTATCACCAATAGTATAAACAGTGTGCACGATTCCATTATCTACCGTCGTATGTTTCCTTTTAATTCTCTGTTCCACTTTTTCCCCACCAATTTCCTCAGTGAACTTGAGTGCTTTCCTTCTGGGTACCCCATTTCGCAACCCTTCTTGGATCACTGCCGTATAAGCCGGGCGTGTACTGACATAAGTCTGCATCCGTGTCTCATCTCTCATCTCTGACGTAGTCTCATCCGTGCCTACGTCTTGCGGAATAAGTCTACGGAAGGTATACGTCTGATCGTGGTGCCCATCTCGTCCAGTGAAGAAGAGGTTGAATTTGTCGGGTATCCCACCTATCGGGTTCTCATAAGCGACGGATGTCATAAAGTCTATTTTTGGTTGGTCTATATCACACGGCATGATTAATAGATGGGTGCGTTCGATTTGTTTGCCATCGCCCTCGTTGTCTATCATTCTCATATTGCGGTATGTGTCTTTCAAGGCTTTTCTGATCTTCCTCCAAGCGAGCTTCTTCATATCATTCCAGACGTCGCGTTTCTGTGCCTTCTTGACCCCACATCCCTTGAACAGCAATGAAGACTCCTGTTTCATCTTATCAACGCTCACAATAGGCGGGTTAGTGAGAACTTCACAGCTACGTGTTTCGGAACTTATACCTCCGTGTTTATCTGCAGTTGAATTGTACATGAACATATCCGTGAAATCGCCGTCCCGTTTCTTGGCCACACATAGAGCCTCTCCCAAACCACGAAAGTGACAGAAGACATCTGACGGTCCCTGGTTGTGTTCAGGGATATCCTCCGGTACACGAGCACTGTCAACCATGTCTCCACCCGGGGTGATATAGCAATCATCGGAGAGCTCGAGGCTACCGACAAAGCGTTTTTCGAATTCATCAAGTGATATTACGTTAGGCGAGGACTGTTGCTTGTGACTGGTGAGTAGACGACGACCTTCCACACCGACGGTGAGGAGGATAAGGCTGATCTTGCGGTAACCAGCAGTAGAAGGAGACATCATAAACTTGGAAGCGCAAATAATAGGTAAACTTATTATTGGGCGAGCTCGTACAATTCTGCGCGATATGCAGCGGAGCGAAGCGATTCATGAATAACACTTTTAATTTCTGCATTTTGCTTGCGCAAGTATTGTATGTTTCTCCGGCATCGTTCACACCGGTTCTCGCTGAGGAAGGTCCAGTCAGTATACGAGAAGTTTTCGAAGCCCATGGGCTGGTCCGACTGGCAGCGCTCCTCACCTGACGAACCTCTTGGCAATCCTGACCTACAAACAACCGAAGATGATGCAATACGTAAGCGAGCACTGAAATAAGGAGGAATAATCACAGTATTTCGAACAATCGCACTTTCGGACCGTTTGTGGGTCCTTGGGCCGTTAAGTGGGCGCGTGGGGCGGCTGTGATGAGCCGACTGAGAATATCGTAACGAATGCCGCTCGGACTCGATGTTTTCCAGGATGGCCACCAAACGCCCTATCAGTTCTGATCGAGCAGCTCTCGATCAACCTCGGACGTAAATCTAAATTGAGCCAATTGGATACTCTGACAACCGGTTTTGTTAATTGCTACCAATAGGCAATGCAGCACAATTCGCAAACTCTATATAGGCCACCTCAAAACTTTTTATTAGAGCTTAATTATCGGAATAGTAGGCTGTAGATCGTGCAGTGTGGGAGGTGGTCCGATGAGTGTGATGATGATAGTTGGTCAATTTAATTGTTACTTTACGAGGCCATGAAGTCTGAGATGTCAACGTCATCCAACCCGGGTGAACATTGACGGTGTCTTGGTCAGGTAAGAGGAGAAAACTAGATTCGATGGTGGGCGGTGCGCTCTTGTCGATATGGCTCTTGATGATGATTTATGCCCGAAACGATCGGTCGATGGTGGCCCTTGGCAACGAGGGGGGCAATCGAAAAGTTGACGACTGGGCGGACGAGTTCAAAGAATAGAGGTTCCCCGCGGTGCGGAGTTTTGAGAAGATGTGGGCGTTTCAGGACGGTCTGCTGCCCTGTGTCGCGATAGAAGGGCTCGGCCAAGGGTAACTGATTTGGTGATTCTTCTGCACGCATGCGCAACGAACTATCTTAGATGTTGATATAATATAAATGTTTCTGACGTATTTCCTAGCTGAGTTGTTGATGTACATAACAAAGCTAAATGATAATGAAGACTACCTCAGCTGCTTGCAGAGCAGTGCCACTGCCTGCGAAACGGTTTTAGCAGACTGCCAATGCGATTTCGTACCTTGGCTTCTCGTGGCCGGCGAGGTTTGCTGCTGTCCGTGCCGGCAGATCTCCTTTAAAATGCACCGTCTCTCTAAAGCCACTTACGTGCACCCATTGTCTTATCTCTATGGCCGATCAACCTGCAGTGGATGATGCCAGGTCGGACCTGGACGCTCGCCTTGCTTCCGTGATGAAGGCTTCTCCGGCGGTCGTCGAGAAACTGAGTGAGGTTTGCTGGCTTACGGCCATCGTGCTCATACCGCTCCTTTGTAGAATCACGAGGGAAGATGCTGGCACGCGACCGTCTCGCGCATCTGGCTGACGAAGAGAATGGATCGATTCTTGAGCTCAGCACCCTCGCCGCCGACGGCCTCTATGAAGGCCGATTCCCCAGCGCTGGACTCGTGACCGCTATTGCCAAGGTGCGCGGGCAAATGTTCGACTTTGGTGATAGTTGAACTAGGTTTGCGGCGTGTGGTGCGCAGTTATGATCAACGAAGGCTCTACGATGGGCGGTACTTGGGTTGGTCTCTCCTGCGAGAAGGTAAATCTTGGGTGAGCTGGTCGGTCATTCAGCAAGATATATTTGTATGTAAAGTGAGGGCAAGAATGGTCGTCATTGTTCTCCCCTCGCGGACGTATTAATTTCCCGGCTGCTGTATCGGCCAAGTTCTCACCTGACACACAGTTCACTAAAAATAGAACTGTTAAGTCGATCGATTCCCAATCCCTACTAGCGCCCTCCCTAGGCACTCCGTCTCCAAGAGATAGCGATGAAGCTCGGTCTACCAGCACTGTAAGCAGAAGCAGCAGCAGCATCTTTTCTGTCGCCATCGACTCAGCATTAGTTACATAGTCGATTCCGGTGGAGCATTCTTGCATACTCAAGCGGAGACATTCCCAGAAAAATTCGGGCGCATTTTTGCCAACGAAGCTAAGATGTCCGTAAGCCCTGCCCTTCACCGCGTGTGTTCGATGAGCCCTGGCCGCCGCCCCACAGGCGCAGGGAAGACCTCAGCTGGCAGCAGTGGTCGGCATGTCGACAGCTGGAGGGGCTTACGTAATGACAAAGATCGATCTACGGGCTAGAAGTGTCAGATCCCTGCCATGTGCGACGAGATTGTCATGTGCGAAACAAACGGCACAATTTACCTTGCGGGTCCCCCGCTGGTCAGAGCGGCCACAGGAGAAGTCGTCACCGAACAGGATCTTGGCGGTGCAGTTGTCCACAACAACATCAGTGGTAAAAGGTTCAACCCGTGTAGAGGGCCAGGTATCTCTCAGGCGTGTCCGACCAGATTTCACCTCTGCCGCAAGGTTGCAAGGGCCCGGTCCCCCTGGAGGTCGAGAAGTCGGCCATTGCTATGTTGAGGCAGCTGACAGAAGCCCACTGTGAAAGATTTAAAAGCTCTTTTGTCACTCCATTGCCGACCATTGAACGAGGCAAGAACCATCCTAGAGATGCAATAGAAGTAAATACAACTCTCGGGAACGCAGGCAGTCTTGGTTCAGCTCCTGGACGAGCTGCTAGATGGAGGTGTCACGAAAGGCTTCAAAGAGTTCATGCCCGACGCTGGTCAGGTGGGGACAAGCACAATCCACTTTGTCAGATGTTGCATCAGTCTATCCTTGCTGGTTTCGGGCAACTAACGGCCCACGGTGGCGAAGTTGCATTCATGGTCGGCCGGAGTGGGCAGTTGTCGAGAGAAGATGCCCAGAAGGGGGTGAGTATCCTCCGCGCTTCGTGATGGCACGCTTTGGTAGATTCGTTTTATAAAAATGCTGAACAAGAAGGCCGCCCGATTCCACCATCTCTGCCTCGTTGTTGTCCACACCAAAAGAGTCTTAAACGAGGACGATCGCGCCAGCGCGGAGTTTTATAGGAAGCTCCACTTGATCAAGGTCCCGAAGATCGCCGTTGTTACCGGAGATAGTTTCATAAATGCCAAATTGCCCAGCCTAAGAACTGCCCGAGTACGCCCGATGAAGCCAACGGTATCTTTCAGCCACTCTTCCTCAGTTGGCTCTCCCAGCCTCCCCGACGGCGAGCTGCCTGGATTTCGCATTTCGGTTTCAATGGCCTGAAGCCACCGATGCTTATAAAGGTAGATGAAGTTACTAATCGATTCACTTCTGGCGCCAGATACCGCTCTCCTTCTCGACGATGGCGTGATCGACGCTCGGGACACTAAGTTGGTTGTGACGCAATGTGCCAGCATATGCAGGCAGCGTTCTGTTTCCGCATGTCTGTAGACTTTTTCAATCGTCCTTGATGCGTCTTGTTCCCCGAGTCTCAACACCTCGATATCACCGTCTACTAGTTCAACACAAAACGCTGACAACGGCGAGAATCAGCCACCACCGCATGTGTCACCGTGAAATCGTTTCAAAACCCTCTTCATGGAACCGATCAGCTGAAAGCGGACACCTCAGTCGAATACCGAGTTATAACGGCCCGTAAGAGAAGGCTCATAAATGCTTTCGGCGGAGCAGACGCTGAATCAACTCCTCACTTCGTCGTCATCGGCATAGAAATAAGGAAACCTATCCTCTCGTCCGCTGGTCACATCTTCCATCAGTTTTCCCATTTTGTCGTAGAAATAGGCACGAGGATAGTACTTGCTGGTGTTCACCACTGGAGTCCTAGAACGAACAAATGCAAACCGCCAGTTTGAAGCGTTACAGTTCGTCTGGTAATTCTCGGAGATTGCCAGCGTCCAGCATAACAAAGTGCCTAAAAGTCTGCTGGTGGAGCTCCTTCATTATGAGGCACTTACCCGGCTAACAACTGTACGTCGATCGAGCTACGGACTCTAGCGGCAAGCTGCCGACTTGCTGAGGACCAATGCTGGTGAACAACCGCCATGATAGGCTTCCTTGTACCTAAGTCGAGGAAGCATTCGAGAATCGAATGGAGCAAAGACCGGAATGGCTGTGAGAACATTCACACCGTGGGGTTAAGCTGAGTCGGGTTAATTAGTGATGGCAACGAACAGCTGACTGAGAAAGTCACTCTCATCAGAACGGTTAATGTGAAACTTATACTTTACGCACTCAGCATTGAAGTAGACAAGAGAACTATGTCTTCACCAGCTTACGTTGAGCGATGGCTCTGGCATCATCGAAGTCACCCAGCCAATCAATAACACTTTCGGCCCACCCAGCGCCGACATTCAAGTACGACCTGGTGGATTTGTTCCACGAAGTACGGTGTGGTACTACAGTCTTACTTTGTTCCGATGGTCATCCTAACAAGGCACAATAATACCATCATTGGTTGGATGAAAGTACAATGCTATGAAGCTTATCTCTCACAGACACGACAGATTTCTGTTTCTCCATACGAAACCTTTCTACGCGTTCTTCCTGTTGTCTAGTAAGTATCATTCAGTTTCACAATAACAATGACGAAGTTTACAGAAACGCTTGTGAACCGAACTTTGTCAAGAAGATGCGGGCCGACTATGACGCTGGAAAACGTCAAGCCCTTGAAGTGTTGCCAATCTTTACGAATTGATCACCATCGCAGATATTAGCTTTAATATATCGATAATTTATGATATCCCACGTTATCATGATAATCGCGCCAATTGCCTTTACCCGGTTCTTCTCGGTGAGTGTGAGCGAGTGACTACTGAGTAACCCAACACTGTTGCAAGTATATGGTATTTAAATCTACGGCGGCAGTCGGTACTGGCAAAGGTCTGGAGTCAAAAAAGAACGACTCTGGCAGCTGATCACTTCTCACTCGCCGGCGGCAGGCCGGACCCTCCAAGGGCCCTCATCAGAGGATTCTCGAGCTGGTCTCCTTCTGGGATGCTATTTGTAGTGCCTGAAAACAAACCAACGATCCAAGGAGCCCGACAGGAGCGTCAAAGGTTCCTTTTGCTTATTTGCTCTGCAGTGGAAAGATGCCTCTCAAACTTCCTATCAAATCCGACCACTCTTTGACCATGAACGAATACATTTTCGTGACACTGGGTGACTCCCCGCGACAAGTGGCATGCCCCTACCCAAAAGAGATGCCAGCGCCGGTGGCATTCCCGGCGTCGAGGCCGCGGATGGCTGGCTGCTGCTGTTCGACGAGTGATGTTGGTGACCGGAAGAGGAAGTCGGCGGGCCACCGTCTGAGCTTGGTTTTTTACCTACAATTCGTTCCAACTAAACCGCCACAGTTTCGAGCTCACCATCATCAACCACACCGATATCCTTTTCGACAACCTCAATAGGCAACGTGCCGTGCAACATCCTACCAGCAAAGCACACAGACACGTCGTAGTCGCCTGGTGGCAAGTCGCCACGAATCTTCACTGCCAACTTCTTTCCTACAAAATAAATCCTTCCCCAGCTGCGCCCTTATCCCACCTTTTCTGATGCCTTCTGGCTTGAAAGTCTTCACAAATCCAGCGGGTATCGCCTGTGGGCTGTCCGGCGGTCGAGCAGCGCCAAGCTGAGGGCCTGCGGAAATGAACCAAAGCTCGACAGGACGGCGGTCCAAGAGAAATTCCATCACGTTTTTCGTTTGTCCGAAATTATTTCCCGTACTACGCACGCCACAATTAAAATTGTAAAATGCCCGAACAAGACTGGTGGTAATACCCTCGTGACCAAAGCAGGTCCACCTAAACCCAACTTCTGGACCGAACCCAGTCCTACTGCTGCGAGTCGTCGGTCTGCGATCGTGCCGCCGAAACACTATTTCCAACGCATTCCACATATCCTGCGGAATCTCCTTCTTCAACCCGACAACCTAAATCCAGATCCATGCCATCATCACTCTGTAGCCTACCACAGTGGTGCCTCCCTTGGCCGGAATACAATCTGGTTTAACGTAATGAATTCGCTGGCCCTGCAGCCAATTCCCAGATATCGTCACTCCGCTCGAGAGGGATATTTTAGAGTAGACTCCGCTGGACAAAGCTCCGCTTGTCATCCTGGATGTCGCCTAAAGCCCACCGTCAGCCCCCCCCCGAATTTGATCGGCTTACCTGTGACCACACACTGGGCATGCTGCCCGCCTCGCTGGGCTCCCAGGCCCAACAGAAGGTGCACTTCTCCCCAGCTGCCCGATTGCAAGTGCAAAAACTCGTCGGCATCGCGGCGGGCGGGCCGCTCAACTTCGGTGGCTCCAACGACGTCGGTCCGCCCCGGGCCAGAGCCGCCATCGGGTTCGTCTGAACGTAATTTCACGGCGCGTGACTTTGCAAGCCCTGAATGGTTCAGGCTGAATTCTTACCACATTGGCCTGTGCTGCCAGGGAATGGGGAACTTTCGGTGCATTTGGCACGAAAAACGCCGGAGCTGGGTTCTCGAGGGTCGCCTGTTAGACGGAAAAGCATTCATACGTCAACGACGAGGAACCTCGCTGCGAGTACCGTACTATATATACCGTAATATAGTACTATTATTTAACCCTACACCGACGCAATCACCCATTTCGCAGGCATCGGAACGCATATATATTTAATACAATTTCCATATACCCAATTTTCGAAAGAAATCTTACCCACCGCCCCCGTAACCCACTTTATTACCTCCAGCATGGAAAACATATCACTATTCCGATCTCCTGACTGAGAGCCCGACGATGTCCGACGAGGGACTGCGCTGGCTGCTGCTGCTGGTTGCTGTTGTGGGGGCTTCCCGTCAGCCGCCGGTACTGCTACTGCTGCTGCTGCCGATGCGTGCTGTAGTTTAGGTGGGGATGGAGACATTCAATTACACAACAAAACTTAGGACGAGTAGTACAATAGAATTCCATGACTTGTAATATGGGGGAGCAAGATGGGGCAGGCTACAAAGGGAAGGACGGTAGTAGTAGGAAGACGGTTGAGCGAAAGCATCTACGTTCAACAAGATACAACCGTTGTAAGCAGTATGGCAAGATAGTGGCCAGACCGCACTGAAAAAGAAACCTGCCAAGCTACATGATACGGCAATCACAACCTATCCTCGATACTGCCCCCCCATAAAAATGAAATACGACAGGAACGACTCCCCGTGGCGCATCAGCTTGTGCGGGAATATCCGGTATTATTCTGACACCACTAGCCATAGATCGCCAAACCAATCTAACAACAATTACAATTACTTCTAAAGACTGCAACGCAACACTGCCATTCCGCGGGCCAGAAACCTCCGGCTCCCCTACGAACTGTTGTGGATGCATGACGATGATAAACAGCTTGTGTGATAATGATGATGTTACACAGTTAATTACAAAACATCCTCAGCCTACTCACGAACGCGGTGGTCCACTATAAACGAACATTCGCAACCCACACCACATCCACCCGAACCACCTTCTGAAGATTCCTTTCTCTCCGCCGGTCGATGACCATCGCCGAAGTACGGCTGTGACGGCATCAGCCCTGCTGCACCTAGTACGTCCAGAACTCCCAGCCTGCCCGCTGATAGCTGCGCTCCTCCTCCGCCTTACCTGTTTCCTGCTGCCTATGAGGATTCTCTGCATTGAACGTCCCTCTCCCAGGGCCTGTCGAATCGATCAAAGGCCTCCACAACATGCCCAAAATCTCACTTGTTTGTTGAAGCTGCTCTTGAATATAAATTCCCAAATCGGTGGCGTCATCAGCCGCTGGGAATGCAGTCCCTTGGGCGGCGACCATTGGTGACATCACATCACACACTCCCGAGGACGTTCGCAAAGGGCTGGGATCGAGACAACCACCACGTCTGGTTCCTCCTAACAGTAACATTCTCAATACAAATATGTATGAAAATATCAGCATAAACGTCTATCTGGACCAATACCTGTTATATTATAATAAAGCTGCCCTGGATGGTAAAGCCATAAATCCCGAATTTCGAAGATGATAAGATAACTTAAATTCTCCACCGCCTACTGTCCCCCGGTTACTGTTGCCTATCTCCGCTACAAGTGCCTCCTGCTGCACATAAGCCCCACCGGCTTGAGTAGCATAGCCGGCCCCAACAAGGGCTCCAGTGACCGCACTTGCCGACGGCTGCAAAGGAGTGTTAGATCCGCTCACCAACGGACACCTGACTTCACGGAAACGCCGGTAGAGATGTAGAGTCTCTACCATTCCGAGCCCGCAGGTGGCATATAGCTGAGCTCTTGAGAAGATATGCCGGCGAAGGCAGGGTCATCGAAGCTGTCACTGGAGCAGGAGGACTGAAAAAGTACACATAGCGTAATAAAGTAAATACCATTGAACGACTCTTTACAAATGCAGTATAATCTAGCTCTATTTGATCATAATCTTTCAATCAACTATACCACATATCTACAACTCCCTCAGAGTCATTTGTGTAGTACATGTTGGCTAAATGGTGACACTCTATCACGATTAGATCCTCCCAATCTTCGGTGATGTGCCGCAATCTGCATATGCACTCGGCCATGACCACCACCAGCCTAAAATGCAATACAAAAAACGCTTCGCTCCGCTAAGAAGCCACCAACTTGCTGTAATATAGACGAGCTTCCTAGTCCTTGTTGCCGTTGACCATATTGACCTACCAGGATCCTCTACCCCTCCAAACCATCTTCTCTCATACCGTGACTGCCACTACTGTGGACGCTTACTCCGGGCGATGGGGACTGATAGATCTGTTGTGACCTAGACTGTGCCGTCTGCAGCCCTCTGGGGCCGGCCTCTCCTCCTCCTCCCTAATAACATTCCTATAGCCAACACCATCAACTCCGCCTTACGTGACGGGCCTGGCTCGGTTTCGATCCATACAATCCAGCCGCTAGCTGTTGGTGCTGGTGATGCCCCACCGAGCCTGAATCCGACGGCTTATACTCACCAAGTCCCTCGTTCACTGGCGTAGCTTTCGGGTTTTCGGGTTTCGGGTTTTGATTTCCTTAGCTGTTTGACGACGACCATCATTTATCGATTATTCTCACCTTTAGCATGACTCGATGAATACATCATATCATGCGTTCGAGTACTCCCACTAACCTCCGGCCCTCCCGGACTTCTGTGGGGCAGTCCGTGCCTGGGAGCACCACCGATCAGCACTATTTCCCTTTTCCCTAGCACCACCCCGATCCTCCTCTTGGTTGTGACGCCGAGGGGACAGCATTGTGTGCTCCACCAGTGGTGTATCCTCGATGAGCTGCTGCCTGCACTGTGTGCTGTTGCTGGTGCATTTGGTGCTGCAAACGAGAGTAGTTAGCGGGCGGTGATACCCCCAGAGGCAGTGGGTGACCAGAGCTCATCAGATACCTGCAACCATCAACGCTACAACGGGCAGCAGCAGCAGTACGAATTGGGACACAGCAGAGTTGGTAAAAGGAGAGTCTGCCGGGAAGTATGATTTATTTCGCAATACCCAAGTTAGAGTAACCCCTGCCCCAACTCTTCTCTCACTTTCCGTGTATAAACCCTTGGAAGTAGCTATCAGGCACCTTGTGCAAGGCCGGTCTGTAGCTCACAGGCATCGTATCGTCGGGCAGGGGAATACCTTAACCGCTCATCTTCCATGCTGACGACTCAGGTTCGAACCCACCAGCTTTATTTTTATTATTTACCTCCTCCATTGGCACTGAAACCAGACCTCGTACCGCCATACCCCCCGTTGTTGCCCTACTCTGCTGTCTGGCGGTCCCTCCACCACCGTGAACTTGCATCATGAAGCTCGCAGCTGGAGCACTGCCGACATGTACTGGCTGGTTGCTGGAGAGTCCACGAAGGCCACCGGATGGGCCACCAACCTATCACCAACATCTGATGCTTCAATGATCAGAATAAGTAATAGTGGCTGAAGTTCAAGTTAAGCAGCTTCGAAACGTTAAGTACGGTTGAAGGTGAAACCTTTGTCCTGGTGGAAGTTATACTTGATACCACATTCGAGCATATATCTTCAAAAAATCCACGTAGCAGTAGATACATGCCAAATTCAGACACTTTCACTGTCGGACTTTTTTGTCGCTGGAAAGAATATATAATGTTCTCGGATTTCGACAGACTGTATGAAATATAACCAATATTAATATGAGTAATAATAATATCCCTATTCCTTCTGTTATAGGATATAACCCTTTTCTCTTCCCCGATACGCACAAATCGATCAACCGTTTCACTCCTACCTGACTCGGTGAAGTAGTATTAGAGTAGATAGACTCGCTCCTCTGCCGACTGCCCAACCCTCCACCACACGACGGCGAGTAGCCGCCATTGCCACGCTGCCTATATGGAGTTGCTGGCGCCGAATCGTTTACTTCCGCCGGCGGTCGGCTCTAAAATTCATGTCCTTCTATTTTAGCGAATTTTCCTTCTACGCTTGAGTTATGCAGGAAGCTGCTGGTGTCGTCTATCAGGTTCATCAGGCACAGCTCAGCACTTCGCGGCAGCCAGTCTGTTGGCAGGCCCGCCCCGGGTCGACCATCATCGACAAATAACGGGTGCGTGAGCGCCTAAAAATGTGAAACAAACATCGCTTCGCTCCGCCTGCTCTATCACCTGAGCTGGCGTTATTCTACTAGTGGGATCGTAATCAAGGCAAAGCTTAATCAGGTGCAGGATCCTCTCGCGTCTGAGGGTCTCTGAAACATAGACAGGTATCATCGAAACATATAGAATCAATTATTTTGTGAACTGCTTTCTTTGCCAATGTTAGTGGTACTATGATTGAATCAACACCCGAGCGGCGATGTGCCGTTTGACCTTTGCAGCTACATGTAATATACCTTCCCATCAAGGCCGACATAGCAGACAGGTTTCAGGTACTACTGACAGTTAAAGACAAGAAGACGCTCCACGGATAGCAAAGAGTAACATAGTTCCACTGCTAGCACACGTAGAGATCTTCAATTGCCCTCAACTTCCCACAAGATACTGCCTGTCGCTCCTTAGGTGTGATGAGCTCATACCGCTCTCCCCCCAACTCCCACCTTCATTAAGCTGTTCCTGTGGCAGTCCGGCCTTCATCGGAGCTTGCATTATCATTTCCCGTAGAGTGCTATACCGCGAGTACTTCCGAGAAGGATTTTCACTGCGCCACAAAATTCATCACACCGAGAACGGTAAGGTACCGCTTTCCTGTGGTCTCCTCGTACTCTCTCCTACTCTTCAACTTAAAGCCAAGGCCCGTCCTCTGGACCATCTGAAAGGATCAAGGAGGATCCAATTGCCCAGACCCATCCAGCATCACGTAAATTCAAACCATCTGTTCGGGTTTCTCAAGTGCAGACCTCCACCACCGTTCGTTGAAGACAGATATCATTATTCATCCCTTTACGTTTCGCTTTCCCGAGCACCTCACCTGGCTGCAGTCCTCCCCTCCCTCTGCCACACTTTCCTGTCCAAACCGTACAGAGAAGATGCCAACATCACCAACAGGATCCACCGCCGTCTTCGTCATCGACGCCGGTATTCCGGGGCCGTCTACTTCTCCTATCATAGAATACCAACCCTGAACGCGACGTGCACGGGTCTACCTAGGATACGAAGTCGACGTGAAAGCACCGCTGCTGCTGCTTCGTCCGTCGAAGGCCTCTGAAAGGAGAGGATGCAGGGCATTGATAAACCCGGACCCCAACCAAACGAGAATGTCGGGATTGGATCCCCAATATAGCCTATAACCCCCTTAATAGACGTAGTGCGCCAGATAGTTATATCTCATCACCGGACAATCGTCTAGCATAGCCAACAACGGAGAAGTGGTTTCCGTCCCTAAGACTAGCATGACTTGCTCTCTGACCTCCGCCTATCCCCGACACAAAATCTGTCCCCATCTGTAATAAATCGAATAGAGCGCCGAAATGCAACTGGTGGTGGCTACCATTCCTTATACTCTCGATTCCCTGACCTGAGAGTTCGAATCTCTCTTATCTACAGTCAGTCCTTCATAAAATGCATAATCTTAAAGTCGCCCATTGCTCCGTCATTTCGTCCGTATTACTCCAAGCACGGCCACCGGGAAGGACCATACTTCCGGTGGTGCTCCCTCACCGTACCATTATTACCTCCAAGGTTTCCTCAACTTCAACTGGAAAATAAAACTTTCCAGTGTTCCTTCCCTTGTCCAGTATCCGGCAAGGCACCGACCTAAACCCTCCCCTACACTCCCGCGACCGCCAAACAGATCCCCCACCCCATCAAAGCGACAATTCTGGTCAGCTGGTCCTTCTCAGAGCTCCCAGGAAACAACGGCAGGCCTAGAAATCTGCCGGCAAATCTTTCCAGGATCGATTGTCAAGCGAGTTCGTACAACTCCGCCAAGATGCAACCGAGACTCCACATATCAATTGCTGTAGTGAAAGGATGTATACCAAGTATGACATCAGGGGATCTAACGTTGAGAAAGTGCAAGATTGAGCAAGACGAGCAAGATTTTGACCTGTAAAAGCGACTTTGAATATAAGTGTAGACCTGATAACCGCTGAAGGCTGCGCTGCCAAAGTCGATCAACTTTATCTTCGTATTACGTTTCCTGAAGCCACGGCTGCGTCCCTTCTGCCAACCACGGCCTTAAAAACTGCTTTTACTTCAACGATCTTGCCCGCTGTAGATTGTGCTATTTTTGGTCCGGCCAGACGAGCATTGATTACCATATTCTGACGATTTTTTCACGATTTTGAGAGACCGTCAACAGCACTAATTTTTCATCACATCTGGTCCAGTCTTTCCGATGAAAAGTATCCTGCGATGAAGCTCTACCCCTACACGATAAACCCCGAAAAGCTCGAGAGTATTATAACGTTCAAGATAGGGAAGATATTTTCCATGACTTTTGACGTGAAGTAGCTTGCCACCTACGTGACGAGAAGTATATTCTCCGGCTTGAGGTCACAATGAATGATGCCTTGAGTTTGCAGACAGACCAACGCTCGTAGCAGTTGGTCTGTAATCGACTTAATCATGTTAACAGGCAGTCCACGGAAGGAGTTCTGATAGAAAAAGCGTAAAATCGCACCCGCAATGATACACTGGCACCTGCTTAAGTACGTCATATAAATTCATACTTAACTGTTCAAATACCTAATAAGCTCGATGCCCGGAAGATTCCCCCGAGGTTGATTACTATACAAAGGTGCTTGCGATATACAAAGTAGTCCATCATTTTAACGATGCGCGTATCGTAATAACGATTTAATAATTGCAGAATGCGCACTTCTACCAAAGCCTGTTGAAAGTACCTGAGCGACGTCGTACCTCACTCCCCCGCGAAATCCCCCTACGCTGGTTTGTTTTTAATTATCTTAACGGCGACACTTCGATTGTCGCAAGTGACGCAGCGTAGCACTTGTCCGAACGTGCCTGGACAGTCGCGGGTTCGATCCTCAGGCTCGGCATCTCCTACCATGCCCAAGCCGATCGGCTATCTCATAGCCGTATCCTTCAGGGTTCGCTATAACATCATTGACGCGACAAATGAAGTCACCTTCTGCATTATCGTAGCCGTCATTCCTACCAACCGTCAAGTGGGTCTCGACGGCTTGTTAACGACACAAGGGAAATCAATTCGTTAAGATACGCTTAAATATATTCACTCCGATTCCCACAGTCCCCCCTTACTTGCAGGGCTCGATGAGTTTCGTGAATATCCTTCGCGGTGCGTAATGGTTGCTGTACTGAAAGCTACTGTCACATTCTTGATAGGTCTGCGTTATCCCAGACCCCAGAGCACGCGGAAGCTAGCAAAGATATTTTATAGCACAGCTTTTGAGCTACTGCCAACCCACATCGCTTATGTGAGCGTCGGGCGGATTTGGCTTTACGCTAGTAACCTTCGAGGCGCTCTCGGTGACCTAAACTGAGCAATCAAACAAAAAGATATCTTATTGAACTTACAACGCCACGGCAGGTAACCGCTTTAAATCGCTCGAGCGTGAGGTCGCCATAGGTCCACATTTTAGGGCCTGACTCGGTGATAGAGTGGAGGAGCGTGTACGCTTAAACTGACCTGATGCTGCTGGTGGCATTAATACCAATGACGCCATTCAAAATGGTAAGAGGCGTCGCTCTGATGAGTAAGTAACTTAAACGCAAATACAGTGTGGTGGAAGAACAAAGCTCGAAAGTTCCAAAAAGTAGGGCTTTCTAGGGAGGTATTATTATCACCGCTTTCGTCGTTAGATCTTTTCTAATTGAGTGTTGAGTGTGCGCAACACAATTTAATACTTAACATTTCTGTCCTTAAAGGGATTGGAAGCTCCAAATGATACCTGGAAGAACAAATAAGAAGATGTAAAGGTTAATCCTGTAATTCAACCCACAATACCAACAAGCATGCGCCGTGGTGGAAGAGACCACCGAAGAGACCGGTGACAACACCTTTTCCTGCAATTTGCACGAACGGATTTTCCTCGCCAACTGACCATAGACCTCCTCATTACTGCCACTAGTGGAACCCGTCGCTCCGCTCCAGTGTTATATTCCCATTTGATGTAGTAGAATAATGTGTATATAGATG
>JAAPAO010000577.1:0-22493 GCA_013115145.1 Perkinsus chesapeaki
TAATAATAATAATAATAATAATAATAATAATAATAATAATAATAATAATAATAATAATAATAATAATAATAATGAGTTCATTAATAAAGTTATATCAAATAGAGATGATGGTTTGATAGTTATATTAGATGGTGTTAGAGATATTCATAATGTATGTGGTATGTATAGATTGTGTGAGGCATTAGGTATTAATAATATTTATTTATTACCACCACAACAACAACAACAACAAAAACAAGAAGGAGAGGAGGAGAAGGTTAATAATAATATTAAATTGCGAAATAAAAAGATGGCTAATGGTATAAGTAGAAGGTCAATAAGATATATTAATGTTAAAAGATATAATAATCATAATAATGTTATTAATGAATTACATAATAAGGGTTATATTATATGGTCAGCTGATCTATCAACAAATGATACTTGTATACCTTATTATGATATAATAAATAATAATAATATGTTACCTAGTAGGTTAGCAATTGTATTTGGTCAAGAATCATATGGTATATCAAATATTATGCGGGATAATAGCGATATTAAATTATATATACCTTTATATGGTGTTGTTGAAAGTCTTAACGTTTGTACTGCTGCTGCTATATTATTACAATATATTATGATAGAAAGACGTAATAATAATTTAATAATACCTTTAAATAATTATGATAAAGATAAATTATTAAAATCACTTACTAAGATAAATTATCATGACTGATATCGCTTTTTATAATAATTAGTGTTATAGTTAAATAAAACTCAATAATAATAATTACAATAACAACAACATCATCATCCTAAGTAGTAACATTATTATTATGATCATGATGTTTAACCAGCTCTTTGCTTAATAATTCTATCCTCTGTAATGTTATTTTAACATTACCATCCTTATCCTTTTTCTTATCCTTCTTCCTTTTAATCCTCTTATTAGCATTAACTTCTACCCCTGTTGATGTACTTGGTCTTGGTCCTTGTTGTTGCTGTTGTCGTTGCTGTATCCTATTTAACATTATTAACCTTCTTTGTTCCTTTTCATCTTCAATATGTCTTATATATGATTCATGTGTTAATAATGCTTTATTTGTCAATTCCTTTATACTATTATTATTATCATCATTTAATGATATCACCTTACGTATCAACAATAACATATTTTATGTGTATATTATAATGGTATATTATTACCTTATTATTATTATCAGTACAACAGTATAACAACCTTTCTTCTCTTAAACCTATTAAACCTGTTATACACTTTCTATCATCATCATCGTGACACTTTTCTTCTTTATTTATTATATTATCATTCATTGCTGTTTCATATCTAATATTATATATTATATTATATTATAATATATTATTACTCTTCATCATCATGCTCTTCATCATCATGCTCTATTAAGGGTGGTGCTTTCATATTACCTTTATTTTCATCATCTAGATTCAATATCTATAATATTAGCCCCTATCCCT
This sequence comes from Perkinsus chesapeaki, assembly GCA_013115145.1. Lineage (NCBI taxonomy): Eukaryota > Perkinsozoa > Perkinsida > Perkinsidae > Perkinsus > Perkinsus chesapeaki. The sequence continues at coordinate 1,477 of JAAPAO010000577.1, forward strand.
AGATCCCCCTCCCCTACCACCCTTGTATTACCTCAGCATCAGCCTGGTCCTCCTCCTGCTCCTGCTGCTGCTGCTCATCATGATCACCAAATCCAGGTGTATGATGGCTACTATTACTACTCACATCATCCTCATTATAACAACCATTATTACTATCACAATCTATACAGGAGGAGGAGCAGGAGCCAGATGTTAGATAACCTTTAACTTTATATTGTACTATACTATTTAATATATCCGGTAATATATAATTATTATCGTCATTATCCTATATATAAATATATATAACAATATATTAGTATCTATTATTATTACTATTATTATATTATATCTATTACAAGCCTCTTGTAATACATTATATTGAATAATATGTATATATTCAGCATCTATCCTTGGATCATTCCATGAACTAATATTATTATTTGAATTTATATAATAAGCCCCGCCCTCCCCTTCTACTGCTCCTCCTCCTTGTTGTTGTATTGGACCATGCCAAGCATTTAATTCATCCGATATATGCTCTCTTAAGGTATTAATAATAATATCAATATATTGCTTATATATTATATTATATTTCATTATTTTAATAATATTAATTAATTGTCTATAATAATATTTAAATGGATGGTATGATATAGTATTATTATCATCATTATTAATATAATAATAATTATTATTATATATATATTTATACCATCTATTAGGCAACTCATACTCCCATAACATAACAATACACCACCATAAATCACCAATATCATCAATATTATCCAATCTAATAGAAACAAAAACAACAATCATAATAATACTACTACTACTTTAAATCATTGTGTATAAATCTATCCATCAAATAGAAAAGAAAGAAGCCGACAAGCCCAACAACACCAACACCACTTACCAATATAATATATCTTGCTACACTTGCTAAAACTTGCTGTTTCTTAACGATCTCCAACCCCCCCACCACGCAGGCTTGACGAGTCAGGTTGTTGTTGTTGGCAATGAGTGATGAGTGAATTGGTAATATTAGAATGGGTTATGTTGTTGTTGTTGTTATAATGTTATATTAGGATAATATAAGAAGATCATTACCAGTTGCTAAATATGAATATAATATAGTTAATTCTGTTATTAATAATAATGTAACTATATTAGTAGGAGAGACAGGTTCAGGAAAAACAACACAAGTAGTATATAATAGAGGTAATATATAGATATAATATATAGGTACCACAATATTTATATAAACATAGAAAAAATATAATATCTAATAATAGTAGAATATTTAGAGAAGTTATAACACAGCCAAGAAGAGTTGCTGCCATAACAGTTGCTAATAGAGTTGCTGATGAGATGGGTGTGGTTATTGGTGATAAAGTTGGTTATGCTGTTAGATTTGATGATAATACTAATAATAATACTAATATTAAATTCTGTACAGATGGTATATTATTAAGGGAAGCAGTAATAGATTCAACTTTATCGCGTTATAATATTATTATTATAGATGAGGTAATAATAATAAAGGTAATAGGATAATAAGAGATAATATATATATAATAGATTCATGAGAGATCATTATATACTGATACAGTATTAGGTTTAGTATCTAATACATTAAGCGATAATAAATTAAGACAGAATATAAAGGTAATATTAATAATAGTGTAATATTATTATTAATAGGTTGTATTAATGTCAGCAACAGTAGTAGCTAATAAATTTAAAGATTATTTTATTAAGTCTGGATGCAGTGTTAATACTGTTGTTGTGCCTGGTAGAACTCATCCAGTAACTATATATTATACTCCAACACCAGTAATAATAACAACATTATATAAATGAGTTTAGGTAATATTATTTAGGAAATTGACTTCTTAGAGGCAGCACAATTAACAATTATACAGGTAGTAGTAGTACTAATGATGATATTATATATAGTTATAATGTTATAATATATAGATATTATTGGGAATAGAAGATAAAAATAATACTGGTAAAAGGAGGGATGGTGATATATTAGTATTCTTACCAGGTATTAGTAGTAGTATTATCAACTAGATATGATATTGGCACTATCGTTATTAGGTGTTGATAATATAATATCATTACATGCATCGTTAGATAGATTAATACCAACAATTAATAGAATATATAAAAATAATAATAGTGGTGGTGGTGGTTGTTGTTGTTCTTCAGTAGATGATAATATGGTTAATATTAAAATATGTGATTTATATAGTAGTCAAAGTCGTGATAAACAGAAGGAAGCATTTATACCATCTAAAAATAATGAAGTTAAAATAATATTATCAACTAATATAGCAGAAACGTCAGTTACTATATCTGGTATAACTACTGTTATTGATAGTGGTTTAGCTAAAACAAGAGTATTTGATACATTACGTATATCTCCAATATCACAAGCCTCAGCAGCCCAAAGAGCTGGAAGAGCTGGAAGGGAAAGGCCTGGAGTATGTTATAGATTATATACTGAATTAAGTTATAATAATGATATGATAAAATATAGTATACCTGAGATATTAAGAAGTGATATGTCCTATGTATTATTACAATTATTAGCAATGGGGGTTATTGGTAGTAATAATAATAAATGTAAAGATTTAATAGATTTCCCATTTGTTGATAAACCTTCACCCAAAAGAATACGAATGTAATAATAAGGATTACGTTGTATTATTAATAGTGGTGCTGCTGCTCTTTACAGGGCATCGCGGTTATTAAGACGTATTGGTGCTATTGGATCTGATCTATCATCTCCAACATTAACAATTAAAGGTCATAGAATGGCACAATATCCATTAGAACCATTAATATGTAATATATTGGTAACAGAGGAATTACGTATTAAAGACGGGGAAGGAGGAGGAAGAGGAGGGGCTGCTAATAATAATAACAACTGTTTAGCTGAAGTAATAATAATGATTAGTTATATGTAGTAGTAGTTGTTGTTATATTGATAGATACTTACACTAGTAGCTATGTTATCAACTGATAATATATTCATATCATCTGGTAATATTAAAAATAATAATAAAATATCTTGGTTTAATGGATTAAATACAAGAATACAGAGTAGTAATAATAATAAGAATATTATTATTATTAATGATTATTATTATTATTTTTAGATGTTGATGGTGGTGGTAGAGCAGAGTGTCGAGGTGACCATGTATGTTTAGTTGAATTATATAATACTTGGAAGAATATATCAAATGATAATAATGCTAATATTGTATGGTGCAATAAACGTGATGTATCACACAATGCATTATTAAAAGCTAAATATATAAGACAGCAAATTAAAGATATATTAACATCATCATCATCATCAGGAAGAGGAGGAGGAGAAGGGAGAAGGAAGGGAGGTTGTTGTTATATTGATACATGTGGAAGTGATTGGTCATTATTAAGACATGCTATATGTAGAGGTTTATGGACTAATACATATCAACGTATAACTGATATAACTAATAATAATAGTAGTAGAGTAGTTAATGGATCATTATCTGGTATATGGTATAGTAATATTAATAATAGTAATGATAAAGTACAAGTATCACCTATGTCTGTTAGTTTTACATTAACACCTAATGAATCACCAAATGCAGTAGTTACTAATGAGATAATATCAACAACTAAACCATATATGAGATATATAACACCAATTAATATGCAATGGTTAATACAAGATCAACCTAAATATTTTACCACACCACCTTCACCACCATCGCCATCAACAACAACAAGAACTAGTTGATTAGTATTATTATTATTACTTCTACTTGTTCCTCATTATATTCAACGTACATTAATAATACTTGTTGGTATTGTGTTATTATTATTGTTAACTAGTATTAACTACAAAATAATAATATAAGAGGATAAAACCATCTAAACGATGAATACAAATGATGTTTATATAACAAAAGACATCAATAAAAAATTAAAGTACGACTACGTATTATAGTCGGACTACATGATAGGCTTTAACTTATTATTTACTAACTGTTGTTGTTAAGACTAATGGTGGTGTTGTTGTTGCTGTTCAAGCTCACGTTCAGTTGATGAATGCGCAACTTGTGATGTAGTTGTTGTTGATGATGAACCACCTGTTATAATTGATATTGCTTCATCAATATAATCTGCACCAGACCATTTTTGATGATATAATAATTCATTATCATTATCTCTTTCAATTCTCTGTATTTGATTCATATATGCTAACATATTATGTTTAATATAATCTTTAGCTAATAAATCCATATATAAACCAGATACATGAAAACCAGCTAAAGGGATAAATTGCCATACAAAACCAAGTTGACCTATTTTATTTTGAAACTCATAAATATCATTATCAGACATTCCCATACTATCCCAATAAAGGCTTGGGAATAGATTATAACCAAATAATATATCCTTATCACATATGGATTCATTACGGACACCATTAGTGAATTGACAAGCTTGTTCATAATCAGGTTTTTTAGCTTCCATCCAAACTATATCAGAATATGGTGCAAATGATTTAGCCCGATTAATACACATTTTAGTACCACATCTGATACGATAATAACCTTCTCTTGTACGTGGGCATTCCCAACACCAATAAGGTAATTCATTATCATCTTTATAACCAAGTAATCTCTTAGCTTCTTTTTTCATCTCATTAATACCCATATTTGATGATACACTATCCCATCTTTCGTGCGGTAAACCCATTTGTTTAAGTTTATTAGATATTAATTCAGGATAAGTACATAATTTAGCTTTATTAGTCCACTCATTTTCAATATCTGATATTTTATATGATTCACCTTTATTAATAGCACCATCAATAAGGTATCTTATGGCTTTATCATCATTAACAACATCAGGATTAGATGCACCTAATATAAATGGATGATCACGTTCATCAATATTATTATCAATTAAATTAGCTATTTCAGCATCAGTTCTAGCAATAATAATAGTATCAGTTCCTAATATATCACACATCAATCTAGCTGCTATTAATCTATCAATATGTTCTCTTGTGGATACCAATACTTTACCACTTAGATGACCGCATTTCTTAGTTGATGCTCTTTGATCTTCAAAATGTACACCAGCGGCACCTTTTTCAATCATCATTTTCATTAAACGCATAACAGAACTAATACCACCATGACCACTATCACCATCAGCGATAATCGGTTTCATATAATCAACTAACACTCCAGCATCATTATTATCATTATTATAGATTTCCAGTTGTTGTTTTCTATCATGAAATGTTTGTGCTTTAAATATAAGATCAACTTTATCTGGTACAGTATTTGATGGATAATCACCAAAATCAGGCCCAGTCTCATTATTAGTTGTTGATGTTGTTGAACATTGCCAGCCAGATATATAAATAACATTAACATATTTACTAACTTGTATAGCTTGAATTGGATCTATAACACCTAATGTATGTAGGAAGGTATTATTATCTTTAGCATTATTAAGATACGACCATAATTTCTTAGACATATTATTAGATGGATATGATATACATCTACTATCTTTACTCCCTCTTAATTTAGCAACATCTTCAGCAGTATATGGTCTATGTACACCTTTCCAACGTGGGGATGACCACCATTTATTAATATTATTAATATCTTCATTTAATAAAGTTATCCTATCCTCCTTATTATTATTATAATATGATGACTTCATCATCACCCTTATAACTATTAAAACAGAAGAAGAGTACTTGTGTTGTTATAAGGGAGCACCGTGAGCAACAATATCATTGATGGAGCACCTGGAGCCTATTTGCTCCATAATCTTTCATACCAACTAATAACCAACTTATTCATCAACATCACAGCAGCACTTATAATCACCCAAAACTGCTGCCCACAATTCAGTAACAGCCCCCCATACTGACCATCTTAAAACAAGGCTCATCTACATCGGCTACTGCCTCCCAGAGATATAGCCCATCGTCGGCGGGTATTTGCTGCGGTGTCTCACTACCTCCTTCTACGCCCTGGAGGAGGAGGCCAGTATTAAGGGATTGGCAGCAAGGTTAGATTAACAGGGGTTCAACAAGGGACTACTATTAATATCTGGATAATACTTATGAATATGGGATAATAATACGGACAGCATGGTAGCAGCCCTTGTGCCGCGCGGCAAGTGTAAGTTGTGCGGAGGGAGGGACCGACATCATCAGCCTGGCGCCGGCGTCATAGGGCGTTGTTGATGATGATGGCAGCGGAGGGGGCGGTGCAAAGTGGGTCCACACAGAAGCAGCCATTGATCCAATATAGCTGTATGAAAGTGTATAGTGATTAACGTGGCAAAGCATGATGATGATTTTCATCCATACATTGTTAAGATATATACTGTAATTGTATATGATCGTCGTCGACACCAGCATTACTGCTTGAGGAAGTGCTTAGTTGTTGTTGTTGTTGTTTAATAATAACAAGTATTAATGTTAGTGTGATATAACATAGCTTACACCTTTAACAGAACAAGGTTCATTCTTGGTCTCATATTGTTATATGATAATGATCTTTTCATAGTTCACAAATTGATACTGGTAGTACTTAGAAGAAGCTTAAGCATCAGCATCAATGGTTGTTGTTGATGGCATGCTGCTGCTGCTTTTGGTATTATTAACACTCATTAAAACAACAACAACACATATAATATTAATAATTAATAAATCACACTGCTGTTATTGTGAAATTACCACCGCAATCACATGCACCGCCACTAATACTGCCTCCTCCTCCTCCTCTTTCTTCTTGGTGTATTATTGTATTATTATTAATCTAATATAATATAATTATTAATATATTATTAATATTACTGGTATATTATGATTTGTTAATGCTTTTATTATCCATTTATCTCTATTATAAGGTAATGCTATCATTCCTCTTTTCGTTTCACGTGTTATCTTATAAGGTTTATATTGTGATGATGTTTCTAATGGTGCTTCTTCTTCCTGTTGCTGTTGTTGTTGATATATCCATTTTTGTTTCCAATAAGACCATTCACCTTATATTATTGATTATAACTACATTATTATTATATTATTACGTAATGGTCGTCGTCTATGATGATGTATTGGTGGATATGTTCCCGAATGACAAGTATTCTGTATTATATTGTCCCCTACTACTCCTTCTTTTTTATGTAATGTTATTAATGAATATTTATTACCCCCTAATGGTCTTGATATAGTATTATAGTATGTATTACCACCACCATCATCATCATGGTGCTTGTAGTGGTAGTCATATACTGTCGTATTATGGTCATGAATTAAGGGCGGTATCTAGTATATTAGTAGTAGTAGTAGTTAATGTTATATTAATATTACTAATATTGTCATTTATACCTACAGTAATAGATATATAACTAATATTAATACACTATAACACACTACAATTACTAATAGTATAGAAACATTTACGTTGTTGGTAGTAGTAGTAGGACTGGTACTACTATTATTAATATTGTTGTTGTTGTGGTGGTGGTTAGGAATAAGTATTGTTGTTAGTATTATTATTACAGTTATTATTGCGACGCAATAAGAGCAATACTACCTCCTTGCTCTTCATTACTCGGCAACCTCCTCCTCCTCTTCATCATCTATCTCAATATGCTGTTGCAGCTGTTCCTCTTTCTTCTTACTACCAAATATCTCATCAAGATCATCTTCTTCAAGATTAGCAGCAATCTTCCGCATTTTAGATTTCTCATACTCCACCACTTTAGCTTCATGTTCAACAGCTCTAACCCTTTTCATTTGCCTTCTTATTTCAGTTGGTGATTCATAACGTATATTACGATATATAACATCACCACTAAAGCTACCAGCTAATATTAATATCGGCTCCAATACCATTCGAGGGCCTATTTCGGTTAATGTCTGCTTATTAGGATTATTAATAGTGGACTCAGGAGAGGACTCCGGTGATATCTGATAATGTCTAATCCATATTTTATTATCCAACCAATAAAATGACATTATATGATCATAGAAGGGTTTAGATTTAGGATGGTTTCGTGGTATACCAAACATTCTAATAAACATTTGTTTATATATTGATAATTGTGGATACTCATTATTATTATCAAATACTTTATCAAAATGTAATAATGGTCTTGAACCATGTAAACAGTTACCAGTTAGTTTCATCTCACCAAGAGTATGTACTAAAGAAGGAAGAAGGGTATCATAATCATGTTCAATATCATCAATCAACAACAAGTAGCTGATATTACCGTTATATACTTGAAATTTAGCAGTAGGTCCATTAGGCATCGCTCCCATCCACATATAACAATATTGTGATTTACGACATTCAAAGTATCTAATACGACCACCACCACCACTATTACCACCCAAGTCCATCCTCCTCCTCCTCTTCCTCTTACATGCAATTGTTGCAGCTCTTCAATTCACATATTTCCTTCAAATCTTGTAATCTTTGTTTCTTTTCAAATTTAGGTTCGCTTTTACTATGTACACACATTCTTTTAATATCCTCCATTAAATGGCGATATCTACTACTATGATGAGTTATTATACTCTATTACTATTACCTTGATGTTATACCTCTACTACCAAATATTAATACCCTTTGTCTATTACGCCATCTATGTTCAGTATTAATATATCTAATACCATGACCATAATACCATTATAACACCTTTATTATTACTCAGCCTCTTCTAAATAATATGGATCCTTATTAATATCCTCAATTGATTCGACCGCCTCCTCTTCGATGGATTCTTCCTCCACCTCCTCTTCGACTATATAATTATAATATATTAATATATAGTATTATTATTACCCTCTGAGAACTTAGCAGTAGGTCCTAATTCCTTTGATGCAAATCTAACCCTTTTAACCATAGCAACAACAACAAAGAATGAAACTACTACACTTGTGACGCTTGTTCTGTAAAAAGCGCATGCCATTCTAATCGATATATTGAGCAGCAGCAGCGGCAGGAGCCTATTACGGTGTAGTATGTCATCAATATTAATAAGAGATATAACCACATTATATACCTGTTGTGGTGGTGATGATGGTATAGGATATAGAGAGAATGCTGCTATTGGTATTAATAATGGTAATATAACTTATATTGGTGATAATATAATAGATGATAATTATGATATAATAATATCTGGTAAAGGTCTAATAGCATTACCTGGTTTAGTTGATTGTCATACACATTGTGTATGGGCCGGTAGTAGAAGTAATGAATTTAGTAATAGATTAAAGGGTATGAGTTATATTGATATATTAGAACGAGGTGGTGGTATATTAAGTACAGTTGCTGCTACTAGAAAGGCAACTATAGAGGAACTAACAATGACATGTAAAAGAAGATTAAATAATATGTTAAAGATAAGTGGTGTAACTGCATGTGAGGTTAAATCTGGTTATGGTTTAAATACTATTACAGAAAGTAATATGTTAATAGCAGCTCGGCAAGCAGCAGCAGGAGCAGGAAATGATGTACCTAGAGTAACTACTACATATTTAGGGGCCCATACGGTAATATAGGGTAGTAATTAAGGTGGTGATGGAGGCTGTTGTTGTTATTGATAGATACCTGTTGAATATAAAGATAATAGATATGGTTATATAAGGGATATTATTGAGAATCAATTACCTATATGCGCACCATTGTCAGATAGTATTGATATATTCTGCGACAAAGGAGCATTTACATTACAAGAAGCTGATACTGTAATGTTATAATAATGGATATTAGTCGATCGTATTATTAGATATTATCATTTGGTAAAGATACGTATAATTTGGAAGTTAAAGCACACGCTGAGCAAATAGAGCACAGTGGTTGCGCTGAATTAGTTAGCAGATTGAATGGCATATCAGCAGATCATTTAGAAAGATTGGATATAAATGGTATTAATGCTATGAAAGAGGCTAATGTAGTGGCTGTTATGTTGCCTGGTGCACAATTATATTTAAAAGATATATCACCACCAACAGCATTATTAAGGGATAATGGGGTACATATGGTAATAATAATATTGATAATAGTAAATATTAATAATATTAGGCAATTGGTAGTGATTTAAATCCTGGTAGTAGTCCTATACATAATTTATTCACTTGTGCAACATTAAGTTGTATATTACAAGGTTTAACAGTAACAGAAGCATTGTTAGGGATAACTAAACATGCAGGGGAAGCTATAGGTATGCCAAAAGCTGGATGGTTAGGTATTAATAGTTATGCTGATATAGTAATATTAATAGGGATAATTATAGTAGTAAATATGTTGATAAATAATAGGTATTAATACAACCACCAATTGGAGAGGAATGTAATATTGAAAGTGTTATACAACATATTAATGGACATATTATAAGATTAGTTATTAAAGATGGTATTATCGTTTATAATGAGACATGTTATTAGTTTCTATACTATCATTATCATCATCCATATTGTCCATATTGAGTTAATAATAAGTAATATATAGTGGTACTAGTTATTATTATGGTTAAACGAAAAGGATCTAATAATAAAGCTATAACTATTGATGATATATCTGATAGTAAATTAAGTAATAAACATAATATAACATTAACACCAAGGTAATAATAGCATTGTAATTAATTTAAATAATAATATGTGAATAGAAATAATGTAGGTCATCATATGCCTGTTCATCAGAGGGTATTGATATACTGGATCTAATGTAGGTAGTTGTTGTGATAATAAAAATAATATTAAATAGATATAATGTTGTTATTATTACTATTATTATCAGATATAAACCAATCGAAGCCTTTACTGATGGACAATTATCACCAAGATTAGTTAAATTAAGGTAATAACGGTTATTAGATAATAGGGAGGATGGTGATGATGATGTTATAGGTATGACTTTTATGAAGCTAAAAGGAAGGATCTGTTGACAGCAGTAAAGAGGGCAAGGGATAAAATAATAGAAAGTAGTGATAGTAATGATAATAATAATAAGTTGTTATTATAATAATAAAGGGCAAACGACAAGAAGAACTAATGCTGATGGTGGTGGGGGTGTTATAATGATACCTGGAATAGATGATGATAAAATGTTAGGGAGATTAGATGAGTAGTGATAATAGGTATATAATAGTAGTAGTTGTAGTAGTAGGTATTGTACTGTACAATTAGAACGATACAAACTTAATAGGATACAAGAGCATGAAAGGAGGTGGTTAGAGTCAACATTAGGACATGAATTGCATATGTTAAAGAGGATGGAGAAGGGTGTGGCTTATATGGAAGCAGTAGATGATAATAGTGCAGAGAAGATGGCAAAGGATGCAGCTAAAATAAAGGAATTAAATGATAAAAGGAGAGAGAGGGAAGAAGAAAAACAAGCTGAGGCTGAAGCACAATATAGATTAGAAAAAGAAATGGCTAAGAAGGAGTTCTTAAAACAACAAGAAGAATTAATGGAGCAACAAAGGAAGGAGGAAGAAAGGAAACAAGTAATATGGGATAGAGGGAGGGGTAGAGGGGGGTGGGGTTATTAGGAGATGCATGAGAAATCATTAGCAGAGGCAGAAAGAAGAAAAAAACAGGAATATGATAAAATGATGCAACAGGAGTATGCATGGAGGTAAGGGTGATTGTGGTAGGGGTAGTAGGGGTAGTAGAGGTTGTTGTTGTGGGGTAGTAGGGGTAGTTGTGGGGTAGTAGGGGTAGTTGTTGTTGTGGGGTGGTAGGGGTTGTTGTTGTTGTGGGGTAGTAGGGGTAGTTGTTGTTGTTGTTGTAGGTTACAACAGGACAAACTGGATGAGATGAATAGAAAGGATGAAGAGAGGTTAAAGTTACAAGAAGAGCAAAAAGAACAAAGACAAGAATATATGAGAATGGTAATTAAAAAGAAAAATGATAGGGTTATGGCCTCTATTAAAAATAATGAAGATTTAGAAAATAAAAGAAAAGAAGAGTAATAATGATAAGGGGAGTAGTAGTATGGTTCAAGGTGGTGATGGTGGTGGTATTAGATATTTACAAAGGTTAGAGGAAGAACAAGCAAGAGAGGATAGACTAGAGGAGAGGAGGAGACATCATTATGAGGAGGGAGTAAAAATAATAATAAGAGGAACCATTACTAGTATGGTGGTTATTGTTGTTAGAGTAAACGATCATTAGCATTGACATTGAAAAGAAAGCATATAATAAATGAGGCAGTAAGGAGACAAGAAGAGAGGAGGAAGGCTATATTAGATCATCAACAAGAGACAGAACAAAGGTTATTAGAACATGAGTTAAAAAGGGAGAGGTAATAATAATAATAATGTTGTTGTTGTTGTTGCTGTTTTTATAGTTGTTGTTGTTATAGTTGTTGTTATAGTTGTTGTTATAGTTGTTGTTATAGTTGTTGTTGTTGTTGTTATGGTTGTTGTTGTAGGTATTTAGAGTTTAAGAGGGAACTAGATGCGTTAAAGGAGAAGAACAAAGAGATGAATGTGATGAGGCAAAGAAGGAGGGAAGAGCATAAGAGAAATACATTTGCATTACAATCTAAAATTAAAAATGATAAAAGTAATAATTTAATAGAAGAAAGGAATAGATTATGGGAGGAGAGGAGGCAAACTGGTATAGAAGCACATAGGGCAAGGGAATTAATAAAGACAACAATAATGGATATGAAGGTAATTAGGAAGGGTCGTAATAGGGCGAAGCTGATGATGATGTAGGTTAAATCAAGATTAAGTTCAAGTAAATTGGAGAAGATTATCAAAGATATATTAACAAAAGAAAGATTTCGACCAACAACAACAGGGGCAGGAGGAGGAGATGTAATAGGAATATAAGAATAAGTAATACTTAGTAATAAGCTAAGCATTATTAGGCTAAAGCAACAACAACAGTGATGCAAAAGATGATGAAATAACATGTTAATAATATTGATGTTAGTAATAATAATGTATTTAGTAGTTGCAGTTTTTGTTGTTGTTAATAAACATGATTAGTATATTTTAGTAGGGAATAGTAATGACAGGATTTAAGACAATAAAAGGGATGGGGGGTAGGTCATCATTAATAACAACAATTGAAGTTGAAAGATATAGAGAAGCATTAAAGAAGGAAGATAGGAATATTAAACATAATAATAAGGGATGGGATGATAACAATCAGAGTTATTTCAGTATATTAGGAAAACAGTAATAATAATAATATGATGATGATGGTGGTTGTTGTTGTTCTGACACTGTAGATAGTATTATTATTATTGTTATTATTGTTAGTGTTATTGGATCAAGAGATAGTTATATTAATAATATTATTAAATATACATATGATAGATTGAGGGATGATAAAGAATATAATAATAAGGTTAAAGTAATAATACTACTACTACTACTGAGATGTATAATTATCTATCATTTATATTATAGTCTGATACATTATTACCTAGTACTAAATACAGGACATTATCAACTAATAATAAAATAATAACAAGTCAGGTAATAATATATTAATAAATAAGGTTAGTAATATTATTAATATATATCTAGGATTATGGATGGTATTTAGTATATAAGGAAAATAAAGATAATAAATATGTGATAGATGATATATTAAATGGTAGTAATATAACAATAATAATAATTTTATAAATAGGTAATAATTATACAGCAAGATGTGAAGAAGTAAGTAGAGTAGGGTATTATTAATACAGCATAAATAATAATGATAAATATGAATAACATGATAACAACTAATTATTACTCTATTACTTCCCATCATCATCCTTGTTGTTGCCGATGATGATGATGATGATGGTGTTGTTGTTGTTTTATTATTGAGTTACAGTATTAGTAAATGAAGTGGTTGTATCAAGAAGTATAGACCTTGTTATTATTATTATTCGTTATTATGGATTTAACAAAAACAGAATCAGCATCATCAAGTAGTATGTTCAATAATAATAATGATAAGTCACCATTCGTTGTCGTTGATGGTGGTGGTATTGGTAGTAGTAGTAGGAATGGTGGTACAGTATTAGACGATAATATGAATATATTAAGAAAAGATATAGAATATAGAATGAAGGATGTTATTGATATTATTATTAATAAAACATATGATTTGTTATATAAAACGATAATAATAAAAGAAGAAGAGGAAGGAGGAAAGGAGAATAATAATAATAAGATAATAAGGGATAATAAAGAGGTATAATAATAATATATCTCATATCATCATCATTACTACTACTACTGTCAAGCAGAAGTAATGATGATAGTATAAATGTTGTTGTTATTCCTTAGTTTGCTGATAAATCAACAACTACAACAGCAACAACAGCAGCAGTAGCAGCAACACTACCTCATCCTCCTCCTCCTTCTTCTACCGTAAAGGGTAATAATATGGCGTTATATAGTAAAGCTGATGATGATTTAAAAGAATATATAATAAATGTATTAATAAAGAAAGCTAATAAAAGGGAAGGAGGGAAGGGCCAATTATCGAATAATACAGATGATGATGATGCAGATGATATTGATAAGTTATTACGTAAATGGTTATGTTATTCATTACCATTAAATGATATTGTTATTAAAGCATTAATTAATGGTAATTATGATTATTGTAATAAGATATTAAATTGGTTATCATACAATGATATACTTGATATATTATATACATTAATAACAAGAAGAAGAACCTCAATAAGTGTAGATATGGTTGAGATATTATTACAAAGATTAGTTAATAATGATGATAATAAAAGTATGGTTGAGGTATTAAAGAAATGTATTGAACATCTTATTAATAATAATAACACCGCCGACGCCGCCACCACCGCTACAACGAACAATAGTAACAATGGTGGTGGTGGTTATGATGATATATGCGATCTATTAAAGTCACAATTAATAGTAGCAGAATCATTGGTTGGTAATACTTGTTATAGGGAAGGTGACTATAAAGGCGCCATTGATAGTTATTCAACAGCAATAAATACAATTGTTACACAATTGTTACCATCATCTAGTATACCACCATTACACCATCATCGTGATAATATAGTTAAATTAAGGTATAACTTAGCAAGAGCATTATATAGACAAGGAGAATGGAGTAGAGCTATTGAAGAATGTGATAAATGTTTAATAATAGATAATAGCTATGCCAATGCAAGGGTGCAAAGGGCGCAGTGTTATACAGCTTTGTTAAGATTTAAAGAGGCAGCACAGGTAGTAGTAGTAGTAATGATATAGTTGATATTATTAATATTGGTAGGATTATCAAATATTAGGATGGGCATCAAAGTCAGCTGAATTATTACGGTTAGACGAGCAATGTGATCATTATACTGTATTAAGGTTACCACATTATGCTGGTGATAATGATATTAAATCATCATATAGAGATTTAGCTAGATTATGGCATCCTGATAAGAATGGTCATAGAACTAATGATGAGATTAAAAGATGCCACACATGGTTTCATCGGATACAGGAAAGTTATAGAGTATTAACTGATCCTGGTGAAAGGATGGAATATGACTTATTATTAAGAAGGACTGGATCAGGAGCAGGAGCTGGGGGAGGGATTAATGATAATATTACTATATATAATATAACACCAACACCACCATCAACACCTAGCCATTATTTTAATAAAAATAAAGGAAATAATAATGATATAATAAAAGGAGGATGCAAGGAACGAAGGTGGTGGTGGTATATTAATATGTGTTTATTAGTAATGATACTCAATAGTCAGATATCATATATTTACAGTGAACAATGAACAAGAAGATGAACAAGATGAAGAGAAGGGAACGGGGACAGGTAAGGAAGGTTATAATAATAATAAAAGTTATAATGAATATAAATGTAATAATCATATTAATAATAAATTAATATATTTTATTGTTATTATTATTAATAGATACCGGTATTAATCGTAAAGTAAATGTTGGTAGTAGTAGTATACAAGGAACGTTATCTGGTTTTAAAGCAAGGTATTATTATTATCATTATTATTTATATAATAATTATTGTATGATAGAATGTCTGAAGCTTTCTCCAATCGTAATGAATGTGGTGGAGGTGGTGGTGGAAGAAGTAGTAAATGGATTGTTGGTAGAAGTAGAAGGAAAAGGAGTGGGATAAATAACATGAATAATAATAATAACCGCCCATTTCATAATCGATATACTGGAAAACAAGAAGGGGAGGAAGAGGAAAAGGAGGAAGAGGAGGGAACTATTAGAAGTGATGATGATGAAGTTATGATGAATGTGATGATGATACTGGTTTGTGTATATTTAATATTATTATTAATGTCTTTTAGTCGAATGACATGAACATTAATGATGATGATGCTGTTGATGGTTTTTGTAATGAGAATAATGATGGTGGTGAAAATTTAATATTTCGTCAATGGTGGCAACCATCATCACCAATAACAAGAACAACAAGGCGTCGTGAAACTATACATACTAATAACAATAATAATCCAACATCATCAACATCAAACATTCGGTTTAGTCGGGTATTTGATAATAGACGACAAACATCAGGTGGTGCAGTTGGTGGGAAATATAATGATGATATGAAGGATTAATAATAATGATTAATTGAACATAATTAATTAATGTTAATGAGCATCAGTATCAGCAGCAGTAACATCATCTTCTGTATTACCACCACTATTAACCAGTATTTTGTTATTATAAACACAAAACAACAACTACAACAAAATATATTAATAAAATATTTAGCGCAACTTAAAAATGAAAACGATGACTACAACGTAGTGAATCTTGACAACAACACCACAGACAGCAGCACCAGCACCATCGTATGCTGTTTTTCGTCGTTGCATTCAACAAAGTTTATAAAGACCGCAATTAGATGTTTTAATGACGAATAATGACGGTATTGGGTACAAAAGAGTATCGCCGCCGCCGACGGTGATATCCTGATAATATTAGTCAAGACTTATTGTTAAAGTAGTAGTAGTAGTAGTAGTAGTAGTTGGACATAACAATAATTATGTATTATTAAGTTGTATTACAGCCACTACCTTTAGTTATAGTTACATCACCTAGTCCAGTAGAAGCTTTTAATTCATCATTATTATAACTTAAATGCTCCAAATCTTTAATACTTATTGGAGCATGTAAATCATTAAAAGCCTTTATCAATGATGGATTACTTATATTAACATTTACATCATTAGCGTCAGGCATACTAAAGTCAACATTATTAGCAGTAGCTTTATTAGTAAGATAGAACCCTTCAAAGTTGAATGTACCTTTATAATATTCATTTACCATATCATCATCACCACCATCATATTTAGGAGCAAAGGTTAATGTCAAACCATAAATGGGTTTAACACCGGCACAATACGCTCCATTTGGTACTTGCTTTTGTCCAGAAACAACAACAATAAGCAAATAAATAACGATAAGTGCCGATTTGATGATGGCAAACATAGTTTAAACCACGAAAGATATCTTTCAACACTAAAGATGGATTAAGGTGCTGCACCGCTGAGGATAAGCTAAATCACCGAATATGGAGCAAAAAGTGTCACCACCATCAAATGAACCCTGCGATCATCATCATCGGATACTTTTTCTTTCAAATCATCATTCCCTGTTATTGGTTATATAAACCCACATTGCCGTCCATGAAGAAGTCATTCACTCTAACTTGTATAATTATCGTTTATTTCAAGCGTCGCCACCTTAGCAACATCTTAACTTACGTGGCTCTCATATGTGACAGGGAGTTCTGTCACCTCATATTATCAATAAAATAATAATAAAGGTACAGGGAAGTAGATAATGTCATTTTATTAGAATAGGCTATGTCAGGCTTCTATGTGGGCTTCTAGTGTTATGATGATATCAGTATAACTTAGTCAATGTAGGTAGCTGAGAATGGTTATCTTTTCACTGTTCTTTATAGTTGCACAGTTCGCTATTAGCTACACGGTGATCTGCACAGTTGCACGCATACGTTACGGTTTACATGCTTTACCTTGGAAGGTTACTTATACCACACCACCACAACAAGACAGATGATAAAATATTCTCTTCGTCGTGGTACGTGCGCTCGCTCAACTGATCATCTTTTGAAAAAGAAGAGTCACACTGACTACATCAGCTGTTGAGGCTTGCTGCTGCTGCTGCTGCTGGTGTATGTAGCCGTTGTTAACATAATAAATTCACATTTACGGAAGGTATACAGAATAATAATACAAGTATTGAATAACACCCCAGCCTCCTCCTCCTCCGCACATCTAATTATATCGAAGAATGGGTTGTTAGATCTTGTCTACCAATAGTATGCTCTTAGTATCCATTAAGGTAATATCTCATTATACTTAGCAATCTTGGGCCACTTTAACTGTATGATAATGTCTTCTTCACTTTTATGATGTAAATAAACTCTACATTCCTACTCCATCACTCCACGGCTCGGTTGATGGCTGATGATGATGTCTTGTTGTTGTTGTTGTATAATTGTTTAATATGGTGTATGGCACGACATACGACTAGTATCAGCATCAGCAGACAGCACTTCATAATTTAATAAATAGGTGATCTATCACTAAGCATTATTGATGATGTGAACTCTGTAACTATTAAACTAAAATAGGTATTAGTATATATGAAACCATGAATAGGCAATTAAATGAATAATAGTAGTGTTATGATTATCAAACACATGACCTATGTGTATGATAAAATAATAATAAAAATAATTTAAGTATCGATTATGATGATATACAACAACAAAAATAATAATGAACTTAGACCTTATCATTATTATTATCAACCCATACTGTGAACCAATCAACATCTGTATGTGGTGGGCATGGTGGTATATCTCTGATCTCATCTTCTCTAACACCAATTTTGATATTAGTCCTTTCATGACTATATACTAATAAGTTCTGACATAATGCACCAAGACGGAATAATAAACCATTAAGTCGATACCATGGAAATAGCATATATCTAAAATATGGCAGAAACAAATACAACAACACATATTATCATCATTTATATTAATTATTATTATTATCATTATTATTATTACGTGCATAATGTGGACCTTAACTCTTTACGTTCTCGAAGCACAACTAATTGAAATACAGCAACAGCTATATATAATACTGTATTGAATATCATAGTCATTAATATTAGACCTAACCAATCACGTAATAATAAACCACATAATAAAAATACTCTTAACCAGTCTAATATAACAGCAAGTAACTGATGATAAGGAGCAGCAGCAGCAGTACGATAACAACAACAGTGTTATGCGTTATTATTCACTTTTTTACTTCTTGTAGGAAATATGGTTTTAAAGCCAAACTAGCTTTATGACAAAATGACGCTGGATGAAATACTTCAAAGAAATATGAGAAAGTCTTCTTGTGTGATGTTAACTCCCAAGACTTAACACGTTGACGGAATAATACCTAATAATAGTAATGGGTAGTATCAGCGTTAGTGTGGCAGCAGCAGTAGTTATTGATAATAATAATAATTACCATCCATGAATCTGGTGCATATGTTGGTACTATTGCTTGGGCACATGATATAATCTTAGAATCATCTCTTTTACGTAATAATGATAAACCCATATACATATCTTCACCATTAAATACAGTATCATGTTGATAGAATATCTCATCTAATGTTTCCCTATCCCATAATGCTATAGCACCGTGACATGATAGACACCTTGCCATTTTAGCCTGGAATAGTTTATGTACAGCAGCCATCTTATATTCAATATCTTGACATTTAACTAATATATTAGGATTACCATCTGGTGATGCTGCTGTTATAGGAAAGTGTACCTTAATAATATGTACCATTATTATTCTTAGTGTTCTTGTTGTTGTTGTTAGTATTACAGCTTTAATAGTAGGATCTTTCATAAGCTGCTCTTGAGGTATATGTAAATCAGATGGTAATGGTACATCATCATCAATAATAACAGCATACCTATCAATAATAATACCGTAATATAATAACACTTATTAATACGTGAATGTCGGTATCCTGCCATTAGCTTCAAGATATGGTATCCAATACTTATTACACCAATAAAATGCAAATGTTTTATTCCCTTCAGGTGTATATAAATAATTAATATCTGGATGAACTTCCTGTGTTGCCCATTGCGTCTGATCTTGCGGTAATAGACTAGGACCATTATCACATACAAATATATGACTTGGTGGGAATACATTCATAGCTGATCTTAATGTATTAGTGAATGTATTATATCTTTCATCTGTCATAGTTGATAAGTGACAAGCTATCATTAAACAACAATTGCTAGTTATATTCTGTTCCAATACCTGATCACAATTATTATTATCATCATCGTCGAATGAGTATTACAAATTCAATGCTTTTAGTATCTGTACTATTACTACTACTATTAACATCAGACACCTCATCATCATCACCATCAATGATTGATAATATATCATCATAACCACCTTCACTGGGTATATCATCATCATTAGTTGTTGAAGAGCTATATGTTATCTTATTATCCTCTCTCGCGGCTTGACCAGCCTCAGCAACTTCAGCAGCTGCTGCTGTTTTTAATACATCCTATACAATAATAATGCTAATTTATTATTATAATAATAATTATATCATTACTACTTGTATATGTCTACTAAATAGGGGAGCACTGGGCCATTTAACAACAATACATGCTATTAAGAATAACATAACATCTAATAAAACATCAATAAATATAAGTAAATCTAACCATGTTGATACTTCCCATATAGATACATTACCAATAACTGCTTCTAATACCTATAACAACAAGATCATCATCAGCTACTGTACTTCACAATAAAAAGGTGGTATAACTATTATTATTATTATTATTATTATTATTATTATTATTATTATTATTATTATTATTATTATTATTAT
>JAAPAO010000578.1:0-22493 GCA_013115145.1 Perkinsus chesapeaki
ATGCTAGATCACGTAATAACTCACGTCCACGAAGCTGCAGAGAGTAGTCGAGCGATTTGGTCGTACAAATTCCGTCCCAATCTTTTACGGTAACGAAATCGACTAAACGCTCGTCAATTTCAAGGATCTCAGCTAATTGCGCTTTAGTGAGCTTACCTGTGTCTGTCGAAGGCGTAGTTGGCATGTGTAAGAGGAGGGTTGTGCAGCGGGTTCTCCACCAAAGATGTTAACACGACAATCCAAGTATGTTGGACATCGATTAAAAGGGCGTGCGCCCAGTGCAACAGTTCGGTGGCTTGGGTATCCTCCCACTAAGCTTGAAAGCCGTAGACTTCCCTTTAGTAATTTAGTGGCGCATTTTGGAGATGTTCGCTGCTTCTTCTTCGTCATCATCCTCATCGTCGATGGCAGCACAGCAGAAGGTGGAGAGAGCAGTTCCGTGGGTTGAGAAATAGTAAGGGGATCGTTGGCATGCGATCGACCTGGATAAATATCTTTCACTTTTAACCTCTGAAATATCTTTCATTCTCAACCTCTGAAATATCTTTTACTTCCAACCTCTGAAATATCTCTCAGGCGGAGTTGATAGTAGTTTGTATTTTGCCTCTTCTACTTTTTTCCTAACAACTTCGACATTTCTTTTCAGTCGACCAGCTAAGGTGGGAGATTTGGCCCATCAGCCCGAAGTGGTCAACGCTCTAAAAGAATCCGTTGCGACTGGGAATGTAAGCCCCGAGAATTGAACCAAGGACCTTCGGATCGTCAGCCAGCTTTCCTTCCCAGTTGCCCCATTTACTCTTCTACGGCCCGCCTGGAAACGGCAAGACTTCGGCGATATTGGCGCTGGCTCGGGACATGTTCGGTCCGGATTTGTGGAGAGAGAGGGTCCTCGAGTTGAACGCCTCTGATGAGCGCGGGATCGACGTTATTCGAGATAAAGTTAAGAAGTTCGCGCAGGTAGGGACAGCTAGAGGTGTCGGTAAAAGGTTTTGTGAATGCAGATCAGCGTGCGAACGGTTGCGCCAGGAAGCGGAAGAAGCGTCCCGCCGTTCAAGATCATTGTTCTTGATGAAGCGGACTCTATGACGAAAGATGCTCAGGTAGAAAGGTATTTTCGAGGTTGATTGGGATGCAGCTGTCAGGCGGCGCTAAGAAGGATCATTGAGAATTACACTCAAGTGACACGCTTTTGCATAATTTGTAATTACGTGTCGAGGTGAGGGGTGAATCAGAGGAGAAAGCGGTATGAGATTTAATGCAGGATAATTGAGCCGCTTCAATCAAGATGCGCTAAGTTCAGATTTGAACCAGTAAGCCGGTAACGGGGAGAGCTTGTTGATCATTTGCCGGCAGTCATTGCAGTAGATAACCAAACTTGTAGTGATTTGGGACTTTAATCTGAGTGTGTTTAGGTCACGTGTTTCGGTGGCGTAATATTTTTAATATAATAATAAGTTTTATAATAATTATATTAGGAACGGTTCGGATTTTTACGTCATATTGAAATGCTTGCGTCGAGCCTCCAACAGACTTCCCAGGGGTAGGGGGATTCGGACGAAGCTTGGCAGAATTACGAAATATCTCGCTATTAGTTTCCCTCTTTCAGTTGTCTGATGCATCACAGCAAGGTAGACTTGAGTACATTGCGAAGTGTGAAGGAGCTAAGCTCGGGGATGGCGCGATGAAGGCGTTGCTGGAGGTTTCCCATGGAGATCTGAGAATGGCTATAAATATCCTACAAATGGTAAGATACAAAGTAGCTCAGCTTTCGGACATTTTGATCGATTTCGCAGGTATCGTCGTGTTTGTCGGCTGATGAAGTTGGTGGAGTCGTCACCGTTCAAGACGTTCTCGAGGCCAGTGGGGTACGCGGCGGAGCGAAGCGTTTTGTGTTTACCTTTTTTGTTCTAGTCGGTCCCCGAAGAAGTATCGGCAAGGCTACTAAGCGGGTTGAGGGACCTGCCGACCGGCGGCAAGGATTCCTGGCAGAAGGTTGTGACTCTTTGTGATGAGCTGGTCCTCCGCGAAGGTTATAATTGTATGCAACTTGTCGAGCAATTGGAGAGGAGGATTGTGGCGGCGAAGGACGGCGAATTGACCGACTTGCAGAAGGTAATAACGAGGAAAAAAATACGCTCTGATTTTTTCGAAGCTTTTCTGGGAGAAATTTTTGAAAATTAAGAGTTGTTAGTTTTGTGTTGTTGGATCCGATACATTGGGCGTCTTTATGGAACGTACACTCCGGAGGTTCGTTTGACTGTAGACTGTCCCGATCATTCTGTCTAGTATTACTAGGTTGATATATATCATTATGACGACCTTTCCGTTCGCGATTGATGAGCTTCCACTTGCCCTTGTGTTTCTTCAAGACGTACCTTCCTCAGGCGAAAATGCTCCGTTGGCTGGGTGCGGAGGACTACAGGCTTCGATCGGGTTGTGATGAGAGAATAGGACTCTTGAATTTGGCTGTTCAGTTGAGAGATATACTATTACACCCGACGGCTGGAGGATCCGGGCTGAGGCCGGAAGGTAATCTTGTAATCTTGGCAAATCTAGCATTTTCTCAACGGTGCGTCTCTTCTTCACTAGTTCGGCTGTACTTGACTCTGTATAGAGGGATGAAAGGATTTTATTTTCCCCGCAATTCCATAATTTTTCGATCTTTTCCAAAAATATTTTCTGTCAGTTCGCTTGTTGAGGTTGAAAGTATCTTTCCGTTTCAGATGCATATCTTTGCAGTTGAGGTCGAGCTCGGTCAAATGCATGATTCAATTACAAGGAGAGTTTCAAAGCGAATGTGGCGTTATTTTGCGGTGTGGGAATCGAACCAGGGACCTTCCGATGTCTATTTTGCCGTTTGTGTTGGTATGAGATTTTTTCCGTTTTAGTATCAGTTTTTCTTCTTCCTCTTTTATCTGCATAAATGACTCGCGGTAACCAGCGTGATAAGGATCGTCAAAGAGCCCTGCAAAGGAAGGAAAAGATGTCGAAGGGCGGCACTAGCCAAATTGAAGCGAATCAGAAGGCTTTGGGGGTCATTTGCACGGTAATAATGCCGGGCATGGGATTCGAACCGGCGCTTTGTTTCATTCGTCTGCAGCCTCCTGAGATACGGCCGAAGTTTTGGTTTACCTTGCGATTTGGATATAGTACTATAATTGTTAAATTTGGCAAGAAATATGTAACTTTTATTATTTCGCACATACCCTTCTTGTATGGCTCGTACGTTTGAAAATGAAATACAGGTAATGTTACGGTGCATTGAGCCGAGATATCTGCGTTGGAAATTAGGGACAGAGTTCGCAATAGAGAGATTGTACAGAATCATTCCCCGTGCTACTTTCCGGTAGAAAATTGGTTCCTCCTGTGTTAGGTTTGCCGACAGCAATTTATGGTTACTCAAAAGCGAAGCCAACTGGAGCAGCATATTCAGTCGAAGCACGACGGCAAGAAATCGTTTGAAGAGTGTTTCCCAGGGTGGCATGGGAAGAACTGATCCTCGCCTGGCTCACCACCTGGCCACTTGTTGTTCAGGAGATATCGACTACACTGCAATTCTCTTTACCATTATATACTCGGGCTTGTGTTGGGGATGGTATCTTTTTCGGATGGAAAATCTTCAGAGTGCGCATTTTGCGTTGATCATTCATTTATAGCTTTTGTCAAGAATTTGCAGCAAGTGAACTTTCTTGAAGAGAAACCCGAAAATTTTCCAGGTGTCCGAGGAAATCTTTCTGGAAATTTTCCAGTTCGAGGAAATTTTCTGGGAAATTTTTCAGTTTTCCTTTTCAGGTAAATTTCTGTGATTATGTACCTACGTCACTTTCCGACTCTGCCGGAGTATCGACCATTGATGGCCTCGCTGATGGTGCCTATCATATTTGCTCTGTGGTTCACTTTCACGGATTTTACGGGAAAAATAATGTAAGGATAATTTCGTGGCGCAGCGGTCATTTGATTTTAGGAGTTTTTGTGGAGCGGTGATGTATGCGTTTATTGAGTCTACTTATCTGACCTTTCATGAGGGTGAGTGGTATCTTAGGTTGAAGTGTGCAAGATGCATAAATGGTACATTGGTCAGGTCATTTCCATTCCTCATTTGCCCAATTCTGGTGCAATATATGGTATAATCCTATAGTAACCGAGGTCTATCGCCGACATGCCATACCAGCTCTGACGAATTTACTGGTGGAGAATTCCCAGTTCTTCCAGGCTCACTTCGGAGAGGATCCGCTTGTCTTGGTAATAATTAGGCTTCGTCCGACTCAAGGAAGGAAACCTTTCTAGGGTTAAGACTCGGCTTAGGTGCTAGTCACGTTGGTCGGACTCGAGGTCCATGTTTGTGTTGTTTTTGTATTATACAGTATCCTTTATATTTATCTTGTTCCGTATCACGCTGTGGTTCTAGGATTCGTGAAGTGTCCACTTTTGAGCCTCCGGCGGGGGTGTGGAGGAATGTTGAATATCTTCAGTAGGAATGTATTTAATCTTTCGCTTATAATAGATTTTGCGTGAAACATTTCTAAATATCTGAGGTCGAAGCGTGCAAGATGCAAAACAGGTTGATTGTCTGCTGTTTTCTCAGGCATCAGTTCTGGCCGTCTGCTTGATGCCTCTCAATATCTGGTGTTTAGAGGTCGTTCAAGGCTACCTAATTATATTCCTCTACGGCAAGAATATCGCCTGGGACTACTCTTACAGTAATAATTAACGGAGAGAGCGGTATGAGGAATATAAAGAGTGCAAGGGGGACAGAGTTGCACAATTCGGGACAACTGCACACAATACACTAATTGAGCATAAAAGCCTCTATACCGTATCTTACATTTTTGAACCCGTTCAGTGTGAAATAGGAAATCGTATCTTTTTCTTCAGACTATTACGGTGAAAGGCTGTGCCCATGGTTCACTTGTAACAACGTTTCTTTCTAACAGTTTCGACTTGGCAAATTGCCCGGGCAGCACCAGGCAAGGCGGAATTATTTCCAATGATTCTGCCGATGACAAACGCATTGGTCAAATAAAAAGAATTATAAGAATCTTGTCTTGCAAAATCATTAGTATTTTGCTTATATTTATAATTGGACGATTCGCTTTGGCGGTTTACTGGCAAAATTTAGCACGCATCCTCAGCGTCGTAACTTTCCAGTATATTCAAAATTGAGCTTGTGAGCAATCAGCAGAACATGTATAGTTGATTGCCGGTGTAAAAAGCGCTCGCCATTCTGATCGATTTGGTATTTTAGGCAAGTTTGCAGTGATGCACGGCAACTGCAACTTGACGATGTTCCCCGAATGGTTGGCGTTTGGTCTGATTCTGGAGAGAATCTATTGGCCTTTTATAGTGCCATTTTTTGAGGGAAGAGTTGTTGGGGTTGCCCAGCATGAATACGGCATTTGGTTCTGAAATCGATCAGCTGGGCGAGCGCTAAATGCATGGAGATATTTGGTGAAGGATATATCTTCTTGATAGCACAGTATCTTGTTGATTGGAGGATGTATGGTGTTGATGGGGGAGTATCTTAGGTTGAAGGTGGTAAGATACAAGATAGGTCAAGTTGGTGGTGTTTTTCTCTTTAATGGCGCATCCGTCCCTGGATATTGACCTGCTTCGAGGCCTTGCGGTGACTTCTTCCAGGAATTCGGATTCAACATCGAGTCGAGATATTTGGGCGACGGACGAGGCGCTTCTGGCGGGCACTGAGGTTCTTGATCTCAATACTGCAGCTTGCGCAGCGGCAAGATTCTACTCGGACAAGGTTGACTACTGCGAGTGCATTTACGATCAAAGATTCGACCGGTTACGCACTGCGAAGGTTTTGAGCCCTCCAGAGTTTGCTAAAGCGTGGCTACGGGAAGGACCGGCGGTGGAGGTTCCGGGGTTTGGAGAGTGCTATCCTGTCGAACCGTTCGAGTTCGAGTTGGGCGAAATCTCGCGAGTGCGGTGCTGCTGGTGCCAAAAGAGTATCTTATGTTTGGTGCCGGGAAGCCTTCTTCGAGACCATGTCGAGTCCAACTTCTGCTTGCCGCGAGAATCTTGCTCCCGCACTCTGAAGGATTTAGGAGTCGTTGCTATCGAGGGCTACGTGGGCCTTCGAGGGTGGGAAGAAAGTGATTGCTCGGTTGCTGTTTTTGAAGCGATCGAACGAGCCTGGCCGGGCGACATGTCCCGAGGGTTGATAGGGCGCCTCGAGGCTGATCAGAAATGGAACGATATGTCGGCTTATTGCGTGCGGTCTGTCCAGTTCCGTGATGATGATTCTGACCCAATTGCGCAGTTGGCTAATCGATGCTTCAGCGGTCGGCGTGAAACTGCCGAGCAAAGTGAACGATGGGCGTCCCGGCGACTGCGAGAAGGTCTGGCTAAGCACAAGTCTGGCGGAGATCTGGAGGAAGCGCTCGTGTACTACGATTCAGCTCTGGAGCTTGATCCCAACCACGCGGACGCTTTGGTGGCGAAAGGGGCGGCGCTGACGAGCCAGGGAAAGTACAACGAAGCTATTAAGTGTTTCGATAGAGCACTGAGGGTGCGGCCTGACCATGCGAATGCGGCTAAGTATAGAGATATCGCACAGAGAAGAATGGGAGCGGGAAGATCTTCAGTGTCGTCATCGTCGAGGAGCAAGTCTGTTATTAGTATAAGTGATGATGATGAGGAAGAGAGAAGAAGACATAAGCATCATCATCATAAGAAGAAGAAAAGACGATAATTTGAGCTAGTTTGTATCTTCCATGCTTCAAGCTAAGATACTCTCTGTATTATTCTCGTAGGAATCACATCTGCCCGTTCACCGCTCTACCTCGTGGTGTATTATTTTCATCGAACCTAACCCCCCTTTGTATCTTGCATGCTTCAAGCTAAGATGCCAGCACCGTACAATTTCTGTCCCCATTATTGTGTGTTAGTTGAACCACTGCTGGAAATGAGAGCCCTTCTTGCGAAGTCGAATAGTTGACAGTTTTTGAATCTTCCTAAAATGGCTAGAGAATCTTCAGCCCCAAAAGATGGCGAGGTACGCTCGTTTACCTTCAACGTTTTTACTTTTAACCTCTAACGTATCATTTGCTCTTAACCTCTCAAGTGTCTTTTGCAACGTATTTTTTACTTTTAACCTCTAACGTATCTTTTACTTTTAACCTCTAACGTATCTTTTGCTTTTAACCTCTAACGTATTCTTTACTTTTAACCTCTAAAGTATCTTCTACTTTTAACCTCTAACGTATCTTTTGCTTTTAACCTCGAACATATCTTTTGCTTTTAACCTCTAACGTATCTTTTACTTTCAACCTCTAACGTATCTTTTACTTTTAACCCCTAACGTATCCTCAGGTCAGAGTCACTGCGGTAGGTCGACTTACACCATATGTTAGATATGCTATTAGATTACTTAATGAGGAAGATAGGGACACAATCCAGGTAAGGAGTATCTTTGAACTCTTCATAGTGCGTAACAGTGGTATCTTTAATCCTTCATAGTGCGTAACAGTGGTACCTTTAATTTTCCGTAGTGCGTAACAGTGGTATCTTTAATTTTCCGTAGTGCGTAACAGTGGTATCTTTAATTTTCGTAGTGCGTAACAGTGGTATCTTTGATTTATCTGTAGCGTAGTTGCATAACAATAATAATTCTATATAATCCTTGGCAATGATATCTGCAATTCTTTATGGTGCGTAACAAGGGTCTCTTTGGGTCTTCACAGTGTGATAGTGCTCGGCAGTGTCATCTTCAAATCTTTGGTATCTTCAGTTCTTTATAGTGCGTGACAGTGGTATCTTCAAATGTTCATAGTGCGTAACAGTGGTATCTTCTATCAGATTGTTGCATCGGGTCAAGCTATTCCTAAAGCAGTTAATGTTGCTGAGACTCTTAAAAGAAGATATCGCGGGCTGTACCAGGTCACTGAGGTAAAATGATATCTTAGCTTCAACCATGCAAGATATGTCTGAGCTCGTTTCAGTTGTCAGCAATTGAATTACAAGAGAATCCTGACACAGAGGAGCGCAGGCCCGTCGTAAGCACTTGCCGCTATTCTTCACTTTATTACTTTTTTAGGGGAAGGGCACGACGACTCGCAAGGTGTCTCTAGCCACCATTACTATATCGACTAAGCCGCTCGACTCTAGCAAGCCAGGTTACCAAGATCCTTTGCCCGATTCTGAAGTTGAGGAATATTCCGATGACGGGTATTAATTTTTCCAGATGTTGCTGGTGTTTGTAGTTTCGTGGTGACTTGATGTTGATTGTGTTTGTTAGGTCGGACGATGCATTTGAGAGGAAGCCAAGATACGGCAAGGGGAGGAAGGTAATGTAAAATATCTCTATTAAGGGGTGGCTGCGCAGCTGGAGAGAGATCTTGCTCGATGACCGCGCGCCACTAAATTGCTATTGCTCCTTATTTCATACGCTTATTTTTCCTGCTCTAAGATGGTGTTATTATGATAGTTTAGATGGAGATATTAGAGAATAGAATGATGGATTAGTAAATAAGACTCATGATTATATATTAAAATAACCGTGATAGTTGGAACGGAGAAGTCGGAGGAATGTTTTAATAGTAACATATTTTATATCGAGATTCTCGTTATACTCTGCATGTGATATTAACATTGTTCAACTATCCACAGGAGCTGTCCCACGAGACTTACCGGTTGATCGAGTGCAATTATTTGTTGTTTTCCAGGGGTTCGGCAAAGGTGGTCCTCGCTACAACTCGTGGGATTACTACGATGATGGTTACTATTACTATTATTATCCGGTCGGCAAAGGGAAGGGCTGGGCTCCAATGAACGATTATTATTACGCACCGAGGCCACAGATGGGGAAAGGAAAGGGAAAAGGATGTAATATGTGGGAGACACACAGTGGTTAGTTGATCGTAGTGGAAAAAGGCATCGGAAGTTTCGATGCTTTTCCGACTTTTTTGTCATATTATGTAGATGGGATACTCTGTAATAGTATCATCAGCACGATACAGTACTCATCTGGGATATGTCAAGGGCAATACGTTTTCGACTATCTTTCCCGGGGGCGGGAATCCTGGGAGTAATTGCCGGCAAGAGCGGTTGTCAACATTCGAGGATTTCAGTTCTATGGGGTGTTCAGCAACATAGAGTATAATATAGTTAACCGGCATAATTTATATATTATTTCATATACAGTGGTTTATTATTTATTTATTATATTGATTTACAGAACTTTCGATGACTTTATTTTTTATAATTGCTTTACGTTATTTTGATACTACATTCGTCGATTGTCTGAAGTTATTCGGAGGTGAATCCTAGTTTCGTAGTGTTGCTCAGTTTTTCATCGTCAAAACATGTTTCTCTCGGCCACATAAACATTCGAAATGCTGTGAATCAATCTTTTGTATGTTGCTGAGTTTCATCAGTTGTGTAGGACAGCATTTCCTGCCCTTTCAGATTACTACGGAAAAGGCGCCCCCAGAGCTCGTATGTGGTAGTTAAAGTTAAAGTAGAAGTGACGATTTGTTGAGATGAGCGGAGTGAAGCGTAATGCGTTTTCAGATATTAGATGAAGGCCGTGGTACCTAATGAGATAATAAAATGGGACCTTACCAGAATAAGCTTCCAGAATAATGCCGAGGGCTTTGAGTTTCGTCAGTCATCACGAACCGCGGAAGTGTAATTGACAGTCTCCCTCAAAACGCACAGGTTGTACGTACTGTAAAGATAGTGGTAACTTATCACGAAGATTTTTGGGGTCGCAATACGTTGAGGGGAAGAACTTACCTAAAACAGACTTCCACGAGACTCATGGTGAACCACCAAGCGCTATGTGCTGCTGCAAAATATTGTTATGTACATAAATTACTATCCAAAGCGAGTTCTAAACTTGATGACTGACGCACCCGAAATACAGTACCTTCGAGCTTGCAACAATAAGTACATTCATGGGCTAGTTATCTGGCTTTTCTGCTGTTGGTATCGATAGCGGACCACCGCCACATACCGTGCAGTGCCGAGTAGACATGTAAATAAATGTATATATAGAACAGTGGTATCATAGGAAAGGACAGGACCCGACTCCGGCTCGAACTGTACCAAACGGGTCTCTTGCTAACAAAGTTTCTCTTCAGTATCACCGATACAGCGATACGTCGGGGCTAGTTTATGTCTCTGTCACCTTCATATCTTGTCTAAGTTAAGATGATACTAGCCGACCGAGGTAGATAGGACTGCTGGATGAGCTGGGCCGATAGGGTTAACGCTTCAACAGCTTTATCGGCTTCACAGTCGATCTTTGGGGAAAAGAAGACAAGTCGAAATATCTTCCCACACAAGGAACATCACGGTCATCTACGGGGAAGATGGTCATAAACGACCTTATATTGGAAATTTAATTGGCAACTTGGGATCCACAAAAAATATAGTAGGGAGGGCGACATACTCGGTGTTTGAATGTACAGTGTCTTATCCTTTATCAATACAACAACTTTGTCCAAGCACCGTCCAGCACTCGTGCCGATTGTAGATTACCATTGCTCTTTTTCGGGCAAGTGTTCTCTGTGAACACTAGGGCACTATTGAATGACAGCATTTAAGGGCAACTTTCGTTGACAGTCTAAATGACGGAGAGCATGTCATCCTTTCAGACACCAACTTTCAATTGATACACTCACTCTGTATGAAATATTTCCATGCCCCACTTAAGAGGTTACCGAAACCCGAAACCCAAAACCCGAAACCCAAAACCCGGAGGAAGATCATTGGTTTTCCACGCCCCATATGGTTACAGAACAGTCGATATGTTACCAATAATCATTCATCTTGACAAATTGAAAAATAATGTGCCTTAAGGAAAGCGGTAAACTAAGGACCGTTAAGGACCTCCTGAAGAGATTCAGTTCACAGTCTTCAAGTTACATGCCGAATGCTCCACACATCACTCGGGGCTATCTATACGCACTAGTGCTCAGTTATATAGTGTTGCGGATGGACTCGGGAAGATACTGTGTTACCAACCAAAAGCTACAAAAATGAAACTGAAGTGTCATAGGTCTGTAAGGCCGTAACTGATCTCGATGAAAAATGGAGTCTAATACAGCGGCTGATGACAAAAATATAATACGGGCAAGCATCTCAAAGAGCTCGCCAAGAGGACATATCATCAGACATCGCGTCAACAAGTGCCGTAGATAACGGCGCAAACGGTTATCTGTGCGATACCGTTTATTTTACAAAATATGGGAATATAATAACGACCTATGTATTTACATAGGGAACCATTCAGTAGTCGAAGAGAACGTGCTCATTGACGTGGAATGGGTTACCAAGGAAGTCGCTGGAATTGGTGTCGACGTCATTGCTGAGTGCAAATAGCAGTGACAATAGTTCGATCGAATCACAGTCATCGAAGTCCACTGGGGCCAGGTCGGGAGTTGTCGACACGCTTGTACAATTCTCGTTCATCGATGGTCTCGATTCTTTGAACATTTCGGGTCTGGAAAACTCTTGAACAGTCAAAGGTCTCTCAACGCCTTCAACGAAGACCATAGGGGAGTATATCCCAGTCAGATTTTTCGCCGAAACGGTGCCAACTCTGGTCCTTCTGAGGTACTCCAAATTGGAGTGAAGCCCTTGAACGTGGGCCAACGAAACCTGGAAAAATGTGCAATGTCGTTCTCGATGGTCTGAGTTACCTCTGCGAAGACTCGATTGCTCCTCGTGTGCTTCTTATACTTGTGGAGACATGCGGTCTCAAGGAATGCTCTGCACACTTGCGGCTCGCGAAAGTTTATGAATGCGTAGCCGACATTGCAGGACTGCTTGCAGTTGGCTGGCAAGTAGAAGAAGTCAAACCTGTGGGGAACGGATCAAATAGATATGGAAAAATGAGACTCACGAGCCTTGGAAGAAATCCAAAGATTCGGCGAGTTCATCGAGCAGTTCAGCGGGCGTGTAAGCGTAGGGAATGCTCCTCAGCATGACGGTCGTGGGGGAGGTGGAATTGACCGAACTGGCTTCTTGCTCGGAGACCGACTTGTCGCCAACGCGGGAATGGCGAAAGTTGAACTGGGAAAAACGATCAATCAGGTCCGCCATTAACACATTTCTGTCAGACTTACCCTTTTTGGAACATCTTTGTGGTCAAGAACGAGGGAACCGGCCTTCCTTCGACCGCTGTGGATCGAAGCGTGTCTTTGAGGACCTAGATAAAGCGATAAGTGACAGTAATAGGGAAGGAGGCTACCGGGGGAAGAGTGGCGACGCATTCGAAGCGAGGGAAGCAGATTACAAAACAACTGAAGCCCATATGCGTTCCTGATGAACTGTGAACATTGATTTCGCGATAAAAATAAACCGAACCATTTGTACGGGAGAGCGCGAGTGACGTTACAGGGCAGAGCGAAGAACGAGATTGATTTGTTGGCCCCGAGAGGGCGTCACGCCTTGCACACGCGTACGGCATTTGCAAAATCGGCTCGCCCGTTGAAACGCTGCGTGTGCTACTCATCGGCCTGGAGATGACGCAGTGCGGAAGTCATATAAGCATTCAATGCTTATAATACATTGGGCCTTAAGGAGGTGGGTACCAAGGGTGTGGAACTACTATGATACCCATTGAGATGTTACGCGAAGGACCTTCTTAGGGAAAGTTTCACTCGCTAAGTTAATATAAAGTAATTAATAGTCGATGACTACTTCGCTTCACAGTCCCTAAATAGATGGGTCAGGAAATACTGCTATCAGAACATGTCTTATACTGCGAAATAAGTCGAGTTAGTTGCGACCACTCTTCCTCAATCGTTGGCCATAAAGACGACCATCCAAGACTGGGGGGCTGCATGGATGTCTTCTTTATGCGAACTGTGAGGGGAAATAAAGATACATTGAAACGATACAAGTATTTCACACGGCAAGTGGCGTGTAATCAACTTCATAGATAACCGCTTCTTGAGGTGTCGCAGGATCCATTAAACCTGGCAGACCGATCCACTAAGGATTGGTATAATAAAAAGATTTTGCTAAACTTCATAGATTTCTTTGTTACGCACTGTGAAGGTTTTAAGGTATCTTTCGAACGCACACTAATCAAGCGACATGTGTTCACCGAATCTTGCGTTCTGCCTGAAGAGCAAGATTCAACCTCGGATACGCATTTGCATATGGAGCGGTTTCGAAGAGGATCTTGGTCTCATTAAATGCTCGAAGAAGTATTCAAAAGGATTTGCCAGTTCAAATAAATATAGCAAATATCTTTCTCTTTTTTAAGAAAAACTGCCTTTCGTTTGAGTGGTTCAATCACAGACTCTGCACTTGTCCTAAAATATGTTATCTCCTCTATAACGGTTAGAAGTGGCGCCTCCCGAAAAATGGCTTCACAAGTGTGTATTATAAACTATTATTATAATATAATAATAGTTTAAATTTTAATCTACTTTTGTGGCAACTTATTTTTTTCTTAAAAATTATTTTCCAATACCCGTATCTTTTCCCTTCTTCGTCGATTGTTTTTACTGAATGTTCTTCGACCCCGAAGCCCCGAAGTGTTAATCGAACCCAGTTGGTAGTTTCTTTTCAATGAGTTATAAGCCGAAGACGTCACCTGCATTTTTCGGGCAAGCAGGGAAGCTTTCCCGGAAGCATGGTTCTGATGTCCAGTTGATTAAATCCCTTGTAAGGTTCCATCTTCGGTGATAAGGCAAAAATAGATTGAAGTTCAAAAAATATAAAATTAATCTATCTTGATGAAATATCAATATCGACTTATTTTTAAAAGTCCCAAATTTATTCCGTAAAAATTGGATGGAAAATTTTTAGTTTTTTTTAAAAAAAATTTTTTACTTTCCTTGAATTTCATGTTAACGATGCTGAACTTGCAGTTCTTCAGATTCTTCCGCGGATTCCACTGAAATTTGCGGACTTTTTTCCGATAAATTTTCCGTTTTCCTCACTTTTGGCGGAAATTTCCCAGATTTTTTGCGTGTCAGGCGACCCCATTGCTGACAGAAACTCCTTGTCTGAAGCGTGACAGGCTTCCGGCATTCTCGCCGAAGAATTTCAGACGCCAGCTTGAAGCTTGGATACCCCTCATATCGGTTTTGAAAAGATACTCTCGAGGTTACATCAAGAACGACCTTATGGGAGGGATCACTTTGGGACTGATTACTCTTTCCCAAAGTATCGCACATGCCAACATCGCCCATGTCGGCCTCATCAACGGTCCCTATTCCTGCGTGTGGCCAGTTTTAGTGTAGGAATCTGGAAAAAACGATTCGCAGAGCAATTTTCAGATACGCGATTTTTGGAACGTCCCCTCACATGTCTGTCGGAACAGGTGCCATGATGGCGTTGATGACTGGGGAGCATGTCGCCAAGATTCCCGATTTGGAAATTCGTAGGTTTTCCGCGGGTTCTACGTCGTTGTTATGTATTTTTCCGAAATTTTCCCCGAAATTTCTCGAAAATTTGGTGTATTTTATGGAGGGGTTTCTGGACTGTTGAGGGTTACTCATCACAAACAGTGTTCATTTTCACACAAAATTTTCCCCAATTTTCAGGAACCGCTATGGGCTGCCAACTCGCTCTCATCACAGGCTTCGCGATGTGCTTGATGGCTGCCTTGAGGCTTTCATTTTTGGTCCGCTTCATTTCTAGACCGGCGCTCTCCGGCTTTGTAACAGGTAAAAAATATTTTTTCCGGAATTTTTTCCTGGAAATTCCCTCTCAGGTGCGGCCTTCGTAATAGTCGCGTCGCTTATGAAGGATTTTTTCGGGCTTCATCGAGTCGACAAAGGAGTCAATTTTTTCCAGAACATGTTCTACGTCTGTGTCAGCCTTCACACGGTAGAAGTTTGCGTGCTATCGGCTTCGATTTTTTCTCAGGCCTCCCCGGCAGTTACGTTGCTGAGTGTTCTCACTATTGGGATCATAAACGGGCTGGCGCGCTATCGGAGTCGACATCGGGCCATCGAGTTTATTGCGGGATTTAAGGAACTCGTGGCAGGTTATATAGGGGAGGGGCGAATGGCGGCAAAATTGTGGGGGAATTTCCGTGTTTTTTGGGGGAAAAGGTTCAAGTGTGTGACATTGGAAAATGTTATTACAACGCTATTGTTTAATACGGTTTATCGGATGGAAATCGGCCTTGCTCCTGTGTAGATCATTCGGCAAAGAGTGGGAGTCGTAGAACTGACTCGGACCTCGCTTCCATTCGTTTTGCATAGTCTGTATCATAAGACGCATTCTGGTATCGTTTACCTTCCTTGATCTATTAAGATTGATGAATCGTTCAGTGGGGGGAAGCCGGTTGGTGTCGTCAGTTTTCGTTGCAAGGGGATGCTTCATCACTTTTACCTGTTCTTCAGTCACATAATATCTTCAAGCTTGCCGATCACTGAATTAGCGAAACCTGACCACATCCTTGCTTGGCGACCCATCGTGGATCGTAACGTACTCTCACAGAAAAATGCTTTTTCCTCGCTGTAGAGACATCTTCTTGTTGCCCGGGAAAGCATTTCCGCGCAGACAGATAAATCTTGTTTGGGTGCTGAGCTTTGAAGCTTCAGAGTCGAGTGGAATTTAAAGAAACTCACTGGCCGACTCGGACAGAGAGTTTCAGATCGTTGTCATGTAAACATGCGTCCTCCTCGATAAAAACCAGTATTGTGGTGCTTCGCTCCAATGAAATGAAGAAATTACTGTGGTGTGCATGATATTCGATCATAAGGCTCCCACTGCCGCATGCCGGACTTCGAGGGGCGTCCGTAGTTTTCGTTATGTATTCAGTCACTAAGGCTTCAGATTTTCGCTAGTGGATTTCATGCCGTTGCCTGTTTTGAATTCGTTGGTTTTTGTACACTCGTTTTTTGGTGAAGAAGTTTATATGTAATGAAATGAGCTTCGCAAAGTGGCATCGCTGCGGTGTAGGGACTTTATAAGATGACTTTTCGAGATTTGCATCCTTTGAATTAGACCGTCGGTTCTCGGTATATCAGCCCGGAATGTCCTTGCACGGGATAGGGACATTCACTTTCGGCCCTGGGAGTCCCACGTCTGGAGTGGGAAATTCCCACTTCGCGCGATAGTGGCAAGTGGCGGGTCACCGTAGAGATACGTAAGAGGTAATCGGCCCAGTGTCAGTAGCTTAAATAGTATGATATTACTGAGCTTAAGTAGCTTTATGCTACTAGTCAGAGTAGTCTACTCTTTTATGAGGCTTGTAATAAAGAACTCAACTCTCTTCTACTGTTAACGCCTCCCTAGGAGGCCGAATGACGAAGATACATCCCAGTAGCTCATCTCCCCTTGGCAAGTCTTCTCGGTGTAATCTTTTCCGGAAATAATGAGGCCCAATTTTCCCATAATTTTCACGTATTTCAGTCATCGTCGCAACGGCATTATGTTTCTCGATGTCGCTGGTTTACCGTCAGAAGCTCCTGGCCAGCTTTGGTGATGATTCAGGTTGGGAAGACTTTATACCTCATGTAGGTCTTTGCGGGGAAAATCCGGAATCGCGCAGGCTTTTGTGGACTTCGAAGGCTATAAGGATTGGGGAAATATTTAAGAAAATTTTCGGAAAAACTAGGAAATTTTGTGGAAAATACAGAGCATTCTTTAATGAGCCTTGGATGGTTTTTTCTCTGAACTTAGAGTGAGAAATTTGCAGTTGCCAAGTGACAGGAAGTTTTCGGTGATTTTCAACGAAAAGAAAGCAGGAAAATTGATATATTTTCTCTGTGTCAGGTAGGTTCGGTGCCTTCTGGCCTTCCGTCGTTCCAACTTCCACCTCTGAACAATCTGTCTGGAGTCGCCCCAAGTGGGGTGATGGTCGCGCTGATGTGTTACATTTCAAGTTTCGCGGCAGCTAAAAAATTTGCTATTGTTGACGGGTAGGCTGGAAAAAATTTCGGGAAAAATATCTTTGTCAGGTATGAAATTCACGCAGGAACGGAGCTGGGAGTTATGGGGGTGGCCAATGTTGTGGGTAAGGAAAAATGGGAAAATTTCCCGAAAATTTGCGGAAAATTTCTGGAAAATCGCACCAGGCGCCAATTGGGGCCTTGAGGGCGAAAATTCAAGTTCGAAATTGTAGTTGGAGTAGAACGAGATGCTAGCTGTAAACTAGAAAATATCTCTATTGATACCTTGCCCAGGGTATGACATCGCTCTACGCGCTAGGAATGTTTTATCAGGATCCGTTTTTGGTGCTTTTCCAGTGCAAGGAGGGCTTTCGCGAACCTCCATCAGCCATTACATCGGCGTTAAGACTCAGGTGACTCGGCCAGAAATTTTCCGGAAAAAATCTGCCCTTCAGGTTGCCGGAATTGTTGCGGCCCTGATTGCTATCGGTGGACTGACGTTTTTAACGTCTTTGATGTAAGTGGGATTTTGCAGATGAGAGACTCATCTGAGATCGGGTAGAGAGTCGACAACGTGTATTTCGTCACAGTGGAAGTTCTCAGAAATGGTCTCCCGGTAGTCACTTCGGAGTAGGTTCGTTAATATCGCGATTTTCTTCCGAGAGTTGTAGTGATAGCAATCTCGGGAAAATAATAATTCTCGGTCACATCTCAAGTTGATTGCGACGCGTTTTTGGGCTTCTTCGTATTGTCCGTCGGATGCGAGGCACACTTGGAATTCCATTGCGATATGTATTCCTAGTCGGAAACGAAATACCGAACTCAGTCTCCCACGGTTCAGCATCTGGGGTTCCTATAGGTACTGGATCCCAAACGCGGCGCTGGCTGGAATAATAATTTCGGCGACACCTCACTTGACGGACTTTGATCTCGCCAAGTGGCTGTGGAGAAACTCTAAGCGAGATTTCGCGGTTTGGTCGGTCGCAGTTGGAGGTGAGAATTGGAGCGGTCTTGACTTTGGAAGAAATGTCTTTTTGCAGAATTGGTACAGTAACGGCCATCTAGTGACAGTTGAACTCATTGGATTATATTTATAATATTTACATATAAAGATATATCAATATAGATATCAATAATAATATAATACCTATAATATAATATAATAATAATACAACACTCTCAACAGGCCCCTGGTCCAACAATCTCGTTCGTCCTTCTTTTGATAAACGGTTTCGTTCTAATGCATTCGAAATATGCGAAATCCTGCACATTTGACATTCCACGTGGAAAATCTAAAAATTGAACTTACGAGGCCCGTTGAAAGTTCAACGGTCTCTAGATGGCAGGTACTTTTCAAATTTCGTGTTTCTATTTGTCGAAATGGAAAAGTTAGGGAAAGAACTGATTTGCATGACAGTTTGGGTCACACTGTAGATTGTCCTGAGAAGGGAGATGCGCTAACCTGACATATAAATGTGCTAGGAGCCAACCAAATTCATCGTTGTCAGGCACTCTCCTGTTTGGCCTTCTACAGGGTGTGTTCCTGGCGGTGGTGTTATCTGTCACTTTTATGATTCAAAAAATTGCTACACCTCCGACGAACGCAATGGGCAGGTGAGGGATGGTTTGATAGCTCTGCCGAAAATTTCCGATTTCGGACAAATTTTAAAAATTTTCAAGTAGGGTCCTGAGGCAAGGTATCGTTGTATTGTTCAACGTAAGATAATATGAAAAGATTGACTCCGGGGAAATACGGTAGTGGCAAGTTGAAGCCACTAGTCATCGGAAATCGTCGAGCCGTCAAGACTCGTCGAGTGTTTCGAGGCCCGAGGAGGAAGGAGCAGATGATGACGATTAAGGCCAGTAGCCTTAGAGCAGGAAGACGTGATTGTTGTATCATATATTTGCTCGTTATTAAGGACCATTTCAATCGAGTCATCAGAAATCGTGGATCAGCGAAGCCTAGTTCATGATGTAGTGAATCTTTGCGGACTCGATAAAATCAGGCAACGAATCACCGGTGATGTGGACTGGGAAACTGGGACGGGAAAAATAATTGAGAAAAATAGAGGAAATTTAGAAAAACTTAAAGTGCTGCTGGCAGGCTATCGAACGGGCATTGGCGAGCTCTTGCGTATTGGCCGAGACAGGCGAAGACGGTTCCGGGTCTGTTGGTTTTCGGAATCAATGGTCCTCTGCTATTCGTAAACTGGGAATTCGTGAAAGACCGGTACGATTTTCTACTGGTGATTTCTCCCCATTTTTCCATCGGTTAGGTTGCTGCAAACCGAAAGGAAATATAGCCGGTATTGTGGTAAGGCGGTTGAGGCTGTTGTGATACAAATGACTGGCGTACCATTTATTGACGCAACCGCAATTCAGGTGAGACTGCAGGAAATGAATGATAATAATGTATCTGAAAGTGAGGCTTGATATTGAAATTTGGCCACCCAAGAAGTTGATTAATCTGCATAGGTCTGAGATCTTTTGTGAAGTTGACTTTGATGTTTGATATCATCTGGTATTAGTCTTGTCACCAAGAGTGTAACTCGCACAGTGTTGTGGTGAGGGTCGTACTACAGTCAACTTTTGCGACTGTTGCACAACAAAACAGGAAATGAAACCGATCGAACCGATCAGTTAGTTAAATAGTTTCCTCGAATGAAGAATCTAGTTTAGTCTGATCTTATATGTGGCGTCAATAGTACCGCAGCGCTAGTGCGTTCCCGATTCTGAAGTGTAGGTTATTTCTTCAGGGACTCGAGGAACTCGCGATAGAGTTTCATGGCAGAGGAGTGGCTCTGTGGTTTGCTGGGTCGCATGGATCCGTTCGAAGGTTGCTTGAAAATGTTTTGGTAGAGCGCGAAATAATTGAACAGAAAGGTGAGTCTTCTCGCCCTGGTATTGTAAGTTCTTTCGTCTTCTTTTCCTCGATTTTTACGAATCGATCACGTGATCGATTGGGATTTCTCACGACATTGTCGTCTTCAGATTTGGTGCAGCAAGTCGAAGCCGTTGTGCAGCAGGCGCTGAGGCAAATAAGTCTTCCGGTCACCACACATGTGAAAAACTCCGACAAAACCGACAGAAAGAAACTTCTTTCAGGCGGCGGTGGTGATTCAGCGTTGGTGGAGAAACAGACGGCAGCAACGTCTTCAGGAGGAAGGTGACAGTGGTGGCAACAGATATATAAATGTAAGAAAGTTCATACAACTTGCATTTTCTAAAACGGCAATTTGGCCGGGGGTATGAGCAGACGAGATCGGGGGCGAGATCTCTTGCCGCCTTTCCCGAAATTTTCAGGCTTTGCTGAAGGTTTTTGTGACTGGTAGAATTCAGGTCGGTTGGGCTATTGATGACGATACGATTGAGGAGATGTATCGAAATCGATCGCTTAAAGTTGTTCCATCAACACCGGATCTCGTGGCAGATCGAAGCCCGTCCAGGCGAGGCGGGCCGCCGGAGATTCGATATGAAAGGCGACCTGGTTATGTCTCATCGATGCGAAGGAGCAATTCTATTGTATAAACGTTTCAGGGAATCTGTCCAGCTTTTCGAAGGATCTTTTTTGATCGGTTACAATTGGTTTCATTCTCTTTTTTGTTGAGCAACAGTCAAAGTGGAATATCCTATCTCGACGCGTGCACTTCACGCACGTTCATTCCTTAATATTGGTAAAATTCCACCCAAGCCTCAGTAGCGGCAATTGATCGAAGGTAAGAAGAATCAAACAGAGACGAAGATTTCATCATTGCTCCTCCATGGCCGGAGGGGAGAAGATAGAGAATATGATCCCAGTGAACAGACTATATCAAAGAACACGTTTAGTCACAACAGAACGTATGCCATTTATCTTGTTCGTTTTGGATGACCTCCTAGCGAGGTTCATCTTCGGTCAGCCGAGCCCAGTTTTCCTCGTAATTTCTCGAGGCCACCGATGAGCCCCTTTTACTGAACGGTTTCATGCGATTAATGACAAAACACAACAAGAACAGATGACTATGATAACTGAGACTCAAACCGATAGTGATAACTTATCTACTAATAATAACTGATATATCGTGAAGGCGTTTGGCGCCAAGCAGGATTCTACTTCCTATTTTATAATTCATTCTTTGACCTCATATGGATTCACCAAATAAGCGTGACCAGGGTGCATTCTCTTAATATTAAGATTCTTCACGAACTCGCTCAGAGGCTCCCCCTTGAACGAGCATCGGTATATAGCAGCACACAATGGTACTTGTTTCTTGATCGGAGCGTCACCGATGGCATCAACGATTTCCAGCAAAGTGAGAGTGCCTTGGAGCTTCTGGCCACCAAGCAGTTCACTTTCGATGTCTTCCCAAGACTTCTTTCCACCAGCCTTAGCGAACGCCTCCGCGCAACGACGGTTTCGACCACCGAAACAAGTAGCAATTAAATCACCAACGCCGCAGCTTTCGAAAAAAGTTTGGTCGGGAACAGCCGGATAGATGTACTTGATGATTTTACGCATCTCTTCAAGACCAATACGTAACACTGCAGCTTTGGAGTTCGTACCGAGACCGAGACCGTCGCAGAAGCCAGCACCAATAGCTATGATGTTCTTGACCGCGCCGCACATCTCAACGCCTTGAACGTCTTCAACGTGATTCACACTGAACATGTCGCTATCGAAAAGGTTCTGCAAAACCACCGCTGACTTGCTGTCGTGGCATCCGAGCGTCGCCTCGCAAAACTGGTCTTTGGCAACTTCGATGGCAAGATTCCCACCCATGAGCACCGCGACCGTCCTCAACTGTGGCAGAGCCTCGCGGATGATGTCACTGCAAAGAACGATCTTGCTCGAGCCGTCCTTCATAATCTCACGGTCAAAACCGCCCTTAATGAGAGACACCGCAATCGCATCTTCACGAACACAATTTTTGATCTGCTCCAGGACCTTCGGCAAGAACTGATGGGGCAGCACGAAAATAAGAATATCGGCACCGGTGACGGCCTCCTTGAGATCTGGCACCGCGACGATATTTTCCGGTAAAGCGATGCCTGGCAGATACTTCACATTCTCGTGCTTGGTGTTGATAATCGTGACAAGACTCTCCTTTTTGCCTTCGAGCTCGACTTGCTCGTCAAATACCCACATACGAATCTCGTCGTCGAAATCG
Source organism: Perkinsus chesapeaki (assembly GCA_013115145.1). NCBI lineage: Eukaryota > Perkinsozoa > Perkinsida > Perkinsidae > Perkinsus > Perkinsus chesapeaki. The sequence goes on from JAAPAO010000578.1 coordinate 21,974, forward strand.
TCGTTCTCCAAAGCCCTGATCGCCACGAGGCGCGAGACAGTTGAACCCCAGTTGCCGCTGCCAATCACGGTAACCCTGCGGGGGTACCTGGTAGGGTCGGGAGAGATGGACCTTTTCTCGGTGAACATTTTTCGAGATGAAATCTGAAAGAGACTTTCGAATAGGAACGCTAGAATGAAGGTGGCACACCGCGCAGCACACAAAAACTGTCCCCTTTCAAGGAGGCACTAAAATACAGCTCCTCCTGGTGCTGTGAGAATTGAAGAGACTTCAGTGGACTTAAGAGCAAGAATCATTAACAATTTTCGGGCATGAGCGGAACTAAGCAATGAATTTTCAGAGTCTCTGAGGCAGAGATGGAGAAAGCCTACTTCCCGATGGCGCGCGTACACAAGGCTTGCACGCATGCGCAAAAGGATCGAGGAATCATTCAACCTAAGAGGATGGAAGTTTGATAGGAAATATGTTACTAGTGATACGGAGGAGGAGATATAATAGAAAGGAGTTTGATAGGAAATAT
>JAAPAO010000579.1:0-22491 GCA_013115145.1 Perkinsus chesapeaki
CTATGCCATGTTCTTTTGGTTACCTCTTTACCTCCATGAACATGCACATCTATCTCCTGAACAAGCTAACCTGTTGGATACCGTTTATAATGTTGGTGTGGTAGTTGGAAGTCTCGCTTGTGGTTGGCTATCTGATATGATGGCTGTTATTCCCGATTCTGGTAGAGCTCCGTCTCTTTTCCTCTTCCAAGCTTTGGCTTTGATTCCTGTGTCCCTACTTCACGTCGATGAACCCTCAATTGCATATCTGTATGCCATGCTCACTTTAGCAGGGTTCTTTATCGGTGGTGCGGCTAACGTTGTATCTTCCGCTGTTTGCACCGACTTGGGCCGCCGGGATGCTCTTAAAGGGAATCGAGATGCTGTCAGCCAAATAGCGGGTATCATTGATGGTAACGTTTGCGCAATAAACTTCCCCGTTTGAGGGTTCTCTGGAAAAATGTTCCTAGAGCCAGGCTGAATTTATATTGACGGCGTGGCAAAGCCTGAATGCATCAATCGAATTTCGATCATCGAAGCCTCCACTAACCGTGCTGATGTACTGTAAGTGGCCATACGCCGTTTCATGACTATGTTAGTCCTCGGCGTCCGAGGGTGAAGTGCAACTGGAAACCTACCGAGTGCTATCGGTGCTGATACTGTATCGTCGTCTCGAGTTGTAGCATAAATCTCCAACCCATCAAGGCTGGGGAGTCCCCAGGGGGGATTGTCACTTCACATCCCCAGTTGGGGGGGTAAACTTACAAGTTATGCATGACGCACAATCGGTCGGGTTTCAGTGGATAGGCTAGTTAAAAGTGAAACATTGACTGTGAAGACCCATTTATCCGCCCTTCTCGGATATTTGGGGGGAGATAGTCCGAGATATGCTTGAACAGAGATAAATATATGCCTCACAGCCAATAACTCGAGTTCTTTCCTCGGTCCCACTCTGATACTTGTTTTGGGTACTTAGTATGGCTCTATGGTACCGTAGGAGCCAGCCGTGGGGTCTTTTGCCCATTGAGATCGAGTTTTTCTAGAAAATGTCTTAGTCGGGATTCGAACCTGCGACCGTCGTTTTGTGAACAAAATGTGCGAAAATTTTTGAAGTGCCATATTTTTTGGTCGGAGTCATCCCAGGTGGTAAGCTCTATAGTTTCAAGCTCCTAAAGCATCAAGGAGTTCAAATCTGTCGTAAAAAACTTAGTGCATTAAATCCCATCTCAGCCCCGTCTCGGGCCACCTGTGTCTACTCACAACCAAAGACGGTTTTCTGAAGCTATTTGGTGAAGACAATGCTCTGTGAAATACACACCTTCAAACTGTACGGAAAAATCAACGAGTGTGATCACATAATACGCACTGACAAGACGATGACTGACACATAACTAATAAACTGGGACTTATATAAGGCAATAATTGGGTCGACTCAGCAAGTTAGAGAGCAGAAAGCCTTGCGCGAGTATGACTGATGGAAGGTCAAGTAACCATGAACGATGCACTCTCTACTATTTGGCGAACATAACTGGATGCCTTTCACGAGGACCCAAAGGTCTCTCGCGGCAAGTAACCTTCAACCACATCATTTTCATCATCATTTTGGTTATAGATTTGCGATTACGGGCAGCCTGAAAAGAGCAAAGAGTGCGAACATCCCTAAAGCAATTGCTTACTTCTTTGGCGCCCTTGGGAGGGTCGATACTATCGCTCCAGCAAAGAACGTTAAAAATACTCTCATCTGGCCTGAAAGTGGCAATAATGGTGACTTGAACAGATCATCATCTGCCCCACCTAATTCTTAGATTATTATAGTTGAACCCTTCCAAATGGAACACTTCTGGGTTGTTCAAGCCGGTCTTAACGGTTGGAAAAATGATATTGTCCTTCGGGTGCATTAATGATAGCTTCGCATCTAAAGGATGAGCGAACCACAAAAGGTCCGCAACTTCGGGGTCGAGCAAAGGAACGACAATCTCGATACTGTCGATCTGAAAGACGGAAGCCGTTCAAGTGTTTTGCCGAAAAGGAGTCACTTCCTTCAAGATTTTTTCCAACAGTTCGTCGGCCTTATCAATAGCAGAGTGGAGATTATCATCAACAGAAATACCGTGGCTACCAGAGGAGAAATTGCTCGAGCGACGGCGTCTACCAGGGCTTGAACTGTATCGTGTCGAAGCGTTACCGACGGACATATCATCGGTTTTAGGCAGAAAAGTTGCTGGGCTTAGCTCGTCGGTTAGTTTCCTGCCCAGAGCGAACTCTCATAATTTGCCAGATCGATAAATGAACTCACCTCAGTGTGTGGTGTTCATCTCGATGGAGATGAAACCATTCACCTGTCATGACTTTAAAGGAATAGCAAGGAAGGAGTTTCCATCCATTTTCAGCAATCCATAAGATAGCCTCGGCGACGAAGTCGAGTTCTTCCTGAGTCATCGTGAAATGAACACCAACGCGTACGAAACCAGGCTTGAATATCTCATATCGAGTTGAGTCTGAAAGACGCCATTTGGAACATAATAAGTTGTAACATTTCACCAAGGGCATCCTCAAAGCGTTCAGCACTCCCACAGTTCAAACCGAGAATAGCTTCACCGTATGGACCAGCGCAGGCACATCCACCGCGTGCTTGAATACCGAAAAGATCGTTTAAAAGCGCACCAACAAAGTTATAGTGCAGATATCTGATGACGACCAGATAACAGCATATTGTTAAATGAAGTCGTACAATCCATGATTAGTGGTGGTTTTGTTATATAAAATATTGAAAGAAATAATACCGGCGCAGTGCGAGCGGTCCTAAAGGCATAAACGGGCATGATACTGTGTTGCTTTTTGGACTTGCCTTCGGTCCGAGTATGCGCACTTTATCATTCTTCTTTATCCTGGTAGATAGATAATCGGCCATGTACTGTTCTTCCTGGGCAATCTTATCAATGCCAATCAAAGTGTGCAAATGATAGACTGCACCCGTTCTAATACAGCCAAGAATATCCGGAGTGCCTGCGAAGGCGTTGATGATTATATATTATAGAATAGTCAGTAATGAGACTCACCGGCTTCTTCGCGCTCTTCAAGATTATCAATGTAATGATGACCTCGACGACTGACATACAAAACGACACCGCCACCGCACACACCAGGAACGGCATTTGTCTGATGTTTGCTTTTGCATAACAACAGGCCACTGCTACCGGGACCACCAAGAAGCTTATGTGGCGAAACGAAAGCAAAGTCGATGTAGCCATACGGGTGGGATAGAGGATTCATATCAACCTGAACATACGCAAATGAGAGTGAAAATTAAAAAGAGGAAGTGAACCTTCTTGTGGGCAGCGATGGCGGCCAAATCCCAAGCTGCGACGCCGTTATATTTGTGAATTAAGGTGGAGACCTCCGGCATCTGATCGAGGAGGTTTAGTGGAGAGAACAAGAAACAGCAATGCTTACATTGAGGCAGGCACCGGTGACATTACTACAGGCGGAAAGGACAACAACAGGGACAGCAAATCCAGGACTACGGCGATTAAAATGTGCAACCTGGAAGACGACTCGTCGCGCTCTTCCCCGAATAATCGGCTACTTTCTCAAGAACACTTTCGAGCCCCTCAACAGAGGCAGTGCCTTTGAGCGGATCTAATGGTAGGGTCTGAAAATAGGATGGACCAGAATTACTGAAAGGAACTCACCACAAGTTCAATTTCGATATCGGAAGACTTGTCGCCGCCGAAACGCTTTACGAAGGAGTTTGGGACTGAAGGTCCTCCAGACAAGTCAATACGACAAAGGCGGCTTACCACTTCTGGAACGAGTAACCCGGCTAAGCGGGTATCTCAACGCCAGCTCTCTGAATGGCAGAACTGAGCTGTGATGTGCGACAGGATCTATAATCAGAACCTGAGGAGAGGATAACGCACGAGAGGATACGATGTAACTTACGGCACGTCGAAGGCCTTTTGGAGAATGCTCAGTGGCAAATACTCTACTGCGGCACATAATGTCAGTGAACTTGGTGATCGCAGCAGTAGCACCAGCTCCACAGAAGATGACTAAGTGAAGGGATATCGGCAAAAGTTAATAACCTTGTCCTGTTACCAGAATCTTCAGAACTGCAATTGAAATACTCGCGAACTTTATCTCGTGCTTCTTCGCGATACTGCATCGTTTGACGTGCTGTCGCCGAAGCAAGGGAATGGGTGTTGGCATAGCTGAAGAGGTGAAACCAGATCGATGTGGGAATAGTTGAACAAACGCCTCACGTTGAGCAAACAGTTGTGGTAAGGAAGTCCTCTATGGCTGTCACACTCCTTCCAGAAGCAGTGAAGTCACAGTAGCTGAACCAATGCGAATAAGGACGGTGCAGATTTGATGAGCTGATCAAACTCACATAAGTTTGCGAGTTGTCCCATCAAAAGGAACAGACACTCTTTCGCTGTTACCAACTGATTGCTCTCTCAAACCAACAACAAGCGAGTTATAATCAGTGTTCTCATCGAGAGGGTAAGAGAGAATAGGTTTGTAGATGGGGGTGGAGATTTCCGATGGCATCCGAATGACAGTAAACTGAAACAGATCGCCCAAACCTACGAGGGTGCTGCTATGCCACGTCGGTGAGAGCTACGATTAGGAAGTGGGCCCCGAGAGGGAGACGAGTTCAACAAGGCGGGGGTTGTTCAATAATTGAACTTCAATTGTGTGCGCATCGCTCATTGTGTGCTACATGGCCCAGTCTAGATGTCGGGACAGCTAGCGAATTTCGCAAGATCAACTGAGACCGCGGAAGTGTTTTGTCCTTCTTGCAATGTATCTGTTATTGTGAATGGAGAGCAACCAACTGCTCTCCATCGACCCTCACCCAAGTATTGATTGGTCCTACGAAAATCTGAAGTATTTAAGGTCGCTCTAGCGAAAATCTGATCCGCGGCGCATACTGTGCGATGGTGGAGGGTCCACCCGCGCAACAACTCTACAGTGCAGAGTCAGGGAATCATCTAATCACGGTTTGCCCCTCAAGATTCAAAGTACAAGGATGAAGAGGGGGGCCTTCGCAAGAGGCTTTGTAAATGCTAACGCAGCTATATGATAAAGGCAAATTTGTTTAGGCAATTCAGTTGTCTCGTGAGAATAGCCAGACCCGATACGCTAATACCTGCCCCAGCATCTCTTATCTACAATATCTGTTGCCTTCTATAATTTCTAGAAGGTAAACTTTCGAGTCTAACGATCTGATAAGCAGGACTTAGAGCGCACCGTGGACGGAAAAATGAAACGCTTCAACTGCTTTGAGCAAGAGTTGGGAACTGATAGTGTATATGTCTCAAGTACAGGGCTATCGGAGCTCTTCGGCGACACGAGGCCAGCTGTAATGTAGAACCTCGTTGATACGATGAAACCCAAACAGGATACGTGAAGAGCTCCGCTTCACCAAGGAGGCACATGTGAAGTTAGGCCATATACATCAGTTATGAACTTGGCTTCCACGGACTAGTCACCCAACCGCTACTCTACGCGATGTGGCTCCTCTGCGGCTCCTTCATCAACCATACAGAAATCCTCGAGGAGAGGCTCACCGGGAGGATCTCCAGGCCTCGCCGATCAGCTCCGATGATCGCACGGGTTCTGGAGGGTTCCATATGCACCCAGCTCCCATTCACATCGCGAGCCCTTCTGAGGGACCAAGGAGGCTGCTGCGGATGCTGCTACCGCAACGTACAAGTGAAAAAGGTGCATAAAGGGTAAAGACCGACACAAACACAAGCTAGGTTGCTCCGGTAGGTGCCTTGCGTATCCAGGAAATAAAAGGCCATCGCAGGATTCTTTTCAATCACGTTCACACTGTGAACTTCACAGATTGAAGCACTCATGGTTGCAAGGGTGCTTAAATGTAAGCCACATGGAATTGACTTTAGATATAAGTAGTTTTCTCTGGTAACTCTCGGAGGGTTTCGTAGCTATCGTCGATTACATATCGATAATCGTGCTCTGGGTGCTCCTGATATCGCGGGGAGGTTGGCTGCCGGATCTGACTGCTGCCAGCCCAGGACCAGTAGGCCTGCAGCTTCAGGAGGTGCTCTGCCTGTCATGTGCTGTACCCTGCCTGCAATGAGGTGAGTGCGTCTTCATTGACGAATAAATAGCGGAAGTGAGCAGCCAGGCGGATACCAGGACCGTATTCGTCGATGGGCTCTCCGTGTAGACGGTGTTAGAATGATTGATCGGAGGATAGGGTCGAAAGTATGAACTCGACAGATAAGATACAATCCTCTATAATTGATCAATGTGCGCAATAACTTAATACTAATGAGTTACCATTACGGCCACCTGTGTCCGGTGTTTCCCTAAGGAACCAACGTCACGCCTAGGGCCTACACCTGCAAGACTTTTCACGCAAGTCGAAGCAGGATTATCAAACATCAACATCATCATGATTGATACACATTATCATGAAATAACATTAAATCTTGAGAACTTTCAAAATGTTATGTATTGCTTCCTTTAGCTGCCGCCCTCTGTGAGGGCCCTCCGGTGCAAACGTCTCATCATCTATGTCCCCAACGAAGTCCTTGCCATTCTCTTTCAAATATCTTCTATTGCTTTTTCCATATTCGTGTAGCTGTTTCTGACATGTCTCCTCATTGTACTCATCTGGATGGTAAGCTGTTGCCTGCTGAATTTTGCGAAGGACATCAATTCCTATAGTAGGTGAGATTCTGAAAAAGCGACATCTCCTGTACCACGGAGCAACCTTGCAATCCACCACTTACTTCATGGTGGTTATAATATTTTGAATTTCCAGCTTGGATGAATTACGTCCCATTAGAGTGACCCATGTATCAACAAAAGCGTTCTCACCGATGTCCCATTTGCTCGCTACTATAGGGGTACATTTATAGTAAGCCTTAGTGATATCTCGTGCTTTAACGCGACGTGAATGCCAAATGAAAGCCGGAGCATTCTCCACATTCAGAGTGTCATTTCCGGACTTCATCATATACTGCGATACCGCATAGTCAGTTGGGAATAAATGACCGAGATTCTGGTTTGCTTGTGCTTCGGACCTCATCGCGTATCCGTCGGCCCCCATGCCATGAGCGCGTTTCCGAATGTATTCCCGACGGTTTCCGCCGGCACCGGAGACAGAATTTCAGGAAGGTCGAGGAAGACTTCGAATCGTGGGATTTTTTCGAGTTGTCGGCGCCTGTATCAAAGCACTGGTGATACGTACAATTTTACAGATGAGTACGAGGAAAATTCAGAGTAAATGTGATCCAGAACGAACTTTTCGGATGGCGGATTCGCATCATCGGTCACCTTCTTCGCGTTAACAACAATAGTAGCCTGAAGCAGATGGAAGATTTGCACAAAGAAAACCAACGAAATGAGAGGAGTAAATCTTCAAGGTAATCATAACTCTTACCGATCCTGCAACGCGGTCACGCTTGGTCAAATTCCTTCCAACTTGAACCCAAGTGTAAGTTGTTGGTTTGAGCTTCTGAGTGCGAAGCTCGCTGGCCTGAAAAGGTAGTAGGACGAAAGTTTCCTGGTAGTGAATTCAGCTACCACCACACGCCCTGCATTCACATCTTCAGACATCTGAGAAATGACGTATTGAACAGTATCGCTGGAATGAAATGGTTCCTCACCATCGGAACTGGGTGGGACTCTTCGGTGCTACCTTGGGTGGTAGGAGTGTCATTTTCCCCCTAAGAATTAAACAATCAGAACGCTGAGTTATCTTAACTCAGTTAAGTCTTCCAAACCACATAGCTCACCTTGGATGGAACATGTTTTTTCGCAGCTTTTACGTATCAACATATTTGCAGCAGCTTCGGCTTTGGTTCTTCTTGGCCTCGTAGGCCCAAGTAAGAACGGAGGCTTCTTACCCTCTATCGGTGTCACAGCGTGGCCGTGGTACGCGGCCAGCAACAGACCAATAACAATGTTGTGAACGATGTTTGAGACTGTGATGGTCATCTATTATTATTGTGAAACTAGGCTACTAGGTAACCTATAGAAGTGCAAGCTTAAACTCAGAAAATTTCATGAAGAAATCCCGAGATTATTCCACTGCGGCTCTCTGTGAAGGGGTAAACTCAATTGCAAGGCAAGAGACGGGGTTAGGAAAATTGATGAACTCAATTGGTAAAATCAGGGCGGGCGGGAAAACATTCACTGATAGCGAGCGCGAATTTCCTTCACGCTCGCGCGCTGCCAGTAGCCTACTGGCAGTGAGGCTGAAATTCCTCATTTTGGTGTTGATGCCTTTCAAGGGACTCTGCTAGTAAGAATACGACGCCGAGATGGCGCTGAGTATTCATGAGTAGGAGCGGAAGCAAGCCTTGTGGTAAAGAAGGCGGACTCTGAAGTTCGGAGGTGGGATGATCGTCGACCATTGATCGAGCTCAGCTGCGCAGCTATGCTCGGAGCAAGACCGAGTACAATCGTGTCGTAGTCGCGGAGGTCGCTCTACCGTGTGACGTATGGACGAAGAGTGGCATTATGCCGCTCTTGCCGCGTCTAATCCACAATGATTGTGGATGGTCCCAAGGCTCGACGACGGCGAGGCTAAGCCTCGGAGGCTTCCTTTCTTGAGGCCTAATATTTTCCCTACGTTTGAGGTCTCAACAGATTGCCCTACTTCGACCTTTCCTGCACGGCGAATCGCATATTGAACACGCTCTAAGCCTTACAGCCAAACGAATGAAGAAATTGTAAAATGCACCTCTCCATGAGTGAAGCCTTCGTGACTGCACGCGTACCATGGTGCAGAGCGTCCGAGACGGGACAAAGACCTGTTGCGCGGCACAACTTGCGCGCCAAAAAACTCGAGTGTGTGTGTGAGTTTATAGTCCAACGCCGAAAATTGGCTTAGACTATCCATTCCATGTGCAGCTTCAGAGCGAGAGTTTAATACCTATACTGTTATTGTCACTGTAGGGTTTACCAAAAACGAATGTAGCTAGTCTCAAGAGATCTTGCTTATTTTTTGAAAGTTCACCAACTCCGGAAGGTTCAAGCACTAATCGAAAGTGCATACCATCCTGATTACAACGGTGCTGCCTTGGATGATGTCAGATTCGATCAGGTTGCGGAGAAATGCGAGATTAAGGTTCGATAATTTACGTTGGGGCGCCAGAAGTTTTCTAAGATTCTAATCTCTCAGGAGATAGGGCCGGTGCGCAGGTGAATCATATACCAATGGAAAGAGCAACAAATTTCTGATCCATTGCTACCATTTTCATCCTCAGACTCGATCTACATCACATTCAGATCAGCGCTGGACAATTTTTTTGACCAGACCGAGTACTATGCAGTACGCCACCACATACAGCACCGAAATAGGTGAGATTATGCAAGGAAAGCATCGGTACCACTTAGATGAAAGAAGAGAGAGAACTCCCTCATGGAATGGCGGCATCCACTCCACCATAAACTAGTGTCATTACTTACTGGTAGAGTCACTACTGTAGTGAAATACCAGCACAATGATGTTGCGCAAATGTTGTAGAGTTAAGGATGATTGTAAATGTATTCTTAGTATGAAGTTCTACTTTACGTTGTCGTAAGTTTCCATGTTTTTAGGATTTCATTCAAGTCACTTGAATTCCTTCAACCTTTCCTAAATTCGTGATGCTATTTGCTATCCATTTACTTCCTGAAAATTTCGTCGAACGTGAAGCTTACGGGGGAACAGAGACTTTGTCCATAAAATAGACTGCTCTAACTTTTACACACAACAATCTCGGTGATTGAATCACAAAGACTGTCGTAAGTTACAACACCTTCAACTAGATGAGCCTGACTAATCATCTCCGAAGACCCCGGCAAACGGTATCACTGATGAGCAGCATCACAAGCTTAAAGTGGCCCACTTCAAGTGGGAATGCATTTAATGCTTTTCCATTCACCAGGAAGATATTCACGCTGTTCGGTGAGTTCGCTCAACTTGGAAATCCTCATCAACTCGTTAGTACTACTAACTTGGTCTCAAATGCGTTGAGGTACTTTTACCGACTTTAAAACACGGAACTAGATTGAGGACATGTCACAACAACATCACAACGGAGTCATGGATTCACCCACAAACCAAGATCCATGTCATGGATAGGGTTTTCCTTGGAAACGGGTATTTCTTCATCCTGTGGGCATTTGCCTTCATGCAAGATCATCTTCTTACCGGCGTGCTCGACCGAGACTGTTCGTTGGGTAGGTTCGAAGGTTAACTTTTTAAGATCGCTTTCCTTATAATTAGGAAAGGCGATTGCGCATTCGAGAGTAGACTTCACGTACCATTTGTAGATATTATCGCCCTCGGTCTTATCTTGCGGTTCATACACGCCCGATCCCATGTGCATCATAGCTATGGCGTTACTTCGTTCCTCATACTCTCCTATATTCAGACAGTAAAGCCCAAATATGGCGTCCAGGTGGCCTGGGTTGTCGTACCAAGTGATAGAGAGGCAGTCACCCGTGTCACTGTCGTCTAGAAACGTGCGATAGCTACCGTGTGGCTTCAAGGATATTATTGCACCGCAGCAACGTCTTAATAATAAAGAAATACTTGCCAGATGCAGCAGATACATTGGAGTCGATATCATTTCGAACCAGCGACGGTTTCGGATTCCTAACAGGTTGATTGATTTGCCTTTTCCGCAATGCGAGACACGCAAAAAACACTTCTTATTTGGGCGTGCGCTTTTTACAAACGCGCTCTCCCTTTTGTCCACAATGACAGCAGGCCATGTTGTTGTTCTTTGGGGCCGCCTTCGATGGTAAATCTGCCAGCGTGGTTAAGAGCACCATTCATATTGTTATGGCAAGTAATATACTCTTTAACCTCAATCCGACCTAAAGATACCATATCAGATACCAAATAGGATTGGTTATCGAATCAGTAAGTGTTTTGATTTATCCTTGAAGATGATGGGGCCCGCATTGGTAAGAAAATAACCTTTTTATTTTCATATCGATTTTTCCTCAGATTTTGCTAGCATTCGCCCTGTATGGTTTTTGTACCTACACTTACTTTGCTGTGGTCGTCTACTATTACAACAACCTTCTAGTTTGGCTTCTAGGAACGTCAATCGGTTTGTTCTTGCTGATAAATATGATATATAATTACTTAAAGGTGAGTAATAATTTTATGGTTTTTCCATCAGAATCTCTCAGGCATGTAGAACGTCTCCTGGCGTTCCACCAGTCTGCGATCCAGAAGCCCCGCCAAATTCAGAGAATGGTCATACCGCTCTCCCCTCAAACACGCGACAATTGATGTATATATCTGTCAGATGTTGAAGCCTATGCTCTTCAAAATGCACTACAACTTCGCTTGGCTCGATATAATAAAGGTTATCAAGGATTTGTGGACAGTGATAGCTCCGGTAAGCTGGAAAATATCTTTCAAGATCTTTTCGTTTCATTTCCGTTTTTATATTAATTGACGTACGCTCCCGGGCTTTCCATCATCTCCCCGCAATTCCTCTCATTGACCTGTCCTTTGCAATTTGTAACTTATGTTGTTGGCTTTCTTCACTGTGCGATTTTCTATTCCAAGATGGCATGTCGAGGACATTCTTGGCACTTTTTTAACGAATAGGCATTTTCATATAGTTCTCATCTTACAGTTGCGACAACAGCTGGGGGGAATTTACTTTTTTCACGTTTGAGTTGGTTTTATCATTTTGTATTTTGTATCTCCCAATTCGGGTGTTCGTCAGAGGAAGGATCATACGTCCGGATTTTAGATGACGATGAGATATCCAGGAGGCCACCTGCGGCGAGCCCTTTCCCGCTATGCAGGAAATGTAACAGGTGAGGACAATGGACAATTTCATGGCGCGTGAGAATTGTATCTGTCTATATGCAGATACAAGCCTGCCCGAGCGCATCATTGCTCCATTTGCAAAGTATGCGTCTTAAAAATGGACCATCACTGCCCATGGCTCAACAACTGTGTTGGACACCGGAATTACAAGTAGTGACTGGGAATGGCGTTTATCGGCGTGTTAAGGCGCATATTTTAGCCGGGATTATCGGTGTGTGGGACTGTTGGTGATTTGGGGTCAAAATGAGCTCAACGAGCTTCTTACAGATTGTTGTACGCTGTTTTGCAGCCGATTGGTTTCTTTTGAACTTTGCGTTGGAATTGGCTTTTTCATTACCATCTTTGCGGTGTCGATCGTACCGTTGGGAGCTCTGGTAACGGTGAGAAGCATTTCAGTAAATGATCGTAGATGTCTCACAGTCTTGACGCTATCGTGAATGTGTCATATGACCAGAATGATTCCTTAAAGGTTTTAATATTTCATTACTTCGCTGTATAAAGTCTTTTATAATGTGCCGAGACTCGACGTTGACTGCCACGATGATTGGTGATAAAGAGTCGCCGTAACGTTCCATATTTCTGGAACGATTTGTGGGTGGCTTAATCAACCTTGAAGCTGTTTAGGTATTTTTATTTGTTTCTGCTCTATCTCGAGCTATGCTGCCTGTTTGTGATAATCGTATTTTTTCAACCATTTCGGAAAGCGATGTTTCCCGCAAGAGGATCGCCGCGGTGGGACATTTCTATTGCGTACAAGCAGGTAATAATTTCGAGGCGCGTGACGGAATATTTTCTCTTCAGGCCGTGGCGATGTCGTTTGTTATATGTCTGGCCATCGCCTTCGCCGTTGGCATTCTTCTCGGCTTTCACACGTATTTGGTTTTAACCAATCAAACGACGATTGATTTCCAGTCCAACGTCCGAGAAGCCAGGATTGCTAAACAGCAGGGAAAACTGTTTGTGTAATAGGACGGGGTATCTAAGGTTGACGCGTGCACTCAGGAACTCAGTACTGATAGTGATAGGGTGTTGGTTCGGTGGGCTTGGTACTACCAAGTTGGTAGCGGTCGAGGGTGTGCTCGTTGTTGGACTTTTAAGATTGTTTATTATTTATATTATTATGATCCAATATTAATAGAATGCTACTTATCGAGTATATCATATTATCTCATGCCTTCGAGTCAGGTATTATATTACTCAGTGATGTGTTAATGACTTTAATGAATATCCTTGAAAATTGTTAAAATTTAAAAAAAGATTATTAGCTTTATAGAATTAAATAAAAAATATGTTTGGTGTATGCTACAGTAGTGTAGATGCTGAACCCTTAAATAATAAGAAAGGTTTTTATTAGGAATTGTAAGTAGTAACTTTATAGCTTGTAGTATATCGTACTAGTGACCATCGCACATAATATTATTATAATCAGTTAGTCGAGCCTCATAAATGTCCAGCTCGGGTTGGTTGACCCATAAGCCACTAAATCTTCTATTGGATGCCAACTGCGTTGGTTTGGGAATTCTTCTGCGTCGTCGTTGTTGTCCTTGTAGAGATTGATTCAAGCCACCATGGAATCCTCGGCATTTTTGTTTTATCATTCCTAGGATTTGTTATTGGTATTGAGCTTGAAGATTTTCTTTTGCAGGAATCCATTCGATTTGGGGCGCGCAAGAAATTTCCATCAAGTGTTTGGTGATTATGCCTTCTGGACATTCCGGTGGATGATACCATGGGCCAATTCAAAGGTAATTTACCGCGCGCCACGAAATTACTCAATATTACTTCCACTTTCAGCCTGCTCCGAATTGCGATGGATATATCTGGCCAACTATCGGTGCCCGCGCGCCACGAAATTCAGGAGGAGCACGGCACTCAGTTTATCGGCAGGGAAATGTTGAACAAGCGAATGGCGAGGGTGCCGAGTGATGGGCTGCTGCAGTACATTGCAAATAGTATCATTGATTTCATAATCGATGTTGATTTGTTAAATTAATAAACTTATGGTAGTTTGTTTGCAACGGGAAAAGATGAAAATTGAAGTTGATCAGAGGACACAGTAAGTGGGAGGGTGCTTGGGCAGAATTTTTCCCGGAATTTTCCGTTTTTTTCCGAAATTCCTGTGGACTGGCACTGTAGGAGATTTCATCGCTGGAATCCCTGCGGTGCATTACGGGTTTTTTCCTTTTATACTTTCTCGGAGCCTTGCGGATGTTCGAGAGAAGTGCGATGGGGGAGGCACTTGTTGATATTCTATGGCACGCTTCGACCTAAGATTCCTCGTTGTTCAGTCTGATCCACCTTGTACATATTTTTTAGGCCGGTATCGGATACAACTGACGGAGAGCCCTCCACAGTGGATAATGCGAGCCCGTTGTCCTGCTTGTCGATGGATACTTCAGCCGGCTATCATGTAGTCTACGGGTCAAACGGGGGACATGGGAATTTAGGGTATTCAACATTCTTATCGGTTCATGTCTCATTTTAACATCAACCAATCCTTTGAGTGTATTGGCCTTCAAAGTAATATCATTTGGTCCTTCACTTCAATCCGGGTTAGCTTTCCCGTTACCGAGCCTTCGGACTGAGGTTCGTCGCTGGAGCTACCCGGCTCGGATGGGCCGGTTCAGAATATGGACTGTTGCTGATTCCTAATCAGCAGTGTTTGTTTATAATAGACTTTTTAGATTCGGAAAAATTTTTCGCGTTTATCTGCTAACCGCATTGTTGGAGTGATCAGACTACTTCTTTGGTTAAAATTCACGACCCGAAATTGGAATAGCTGACATTCGGCTCTTTGAAAATGCGATGCATGATCGCGACTCGGCTGCCAGATTAGTCCCCTGGTTTTCTATAATTACCGTTGGATGTTCTCAGTCTATCGAAAGGCGGCTCTGTAATGGTGTGTTTATGATGTTGGAAATTGCCGAGAGAGAGTTGCTAGGTGAATCTACTCAGGAATTATGTGAAGTAAGTCGGGCCGGAGGCTGGCAGGTTCGATTTCGAAATGTATGTATGGTCGCCTAATTGGGAGGAATTTCCAGAAAATTCTGGTAAATATCTTCACCTGTCGGGGATGAGGATGAGCATACATGTTAAGACTTGATGGCTTCAACTGATCGCTCTTCGATGTCTGAGTTGGGGAATATCCCCATTAAATTACCACGTCCTTCAGGAGGTACACAAGACGACTTCCCGGAAATTTCCAGTAAAAGTTTTCTGAATTTTCTTTAATCGGAAACTTCCGATAAAAAAATCCTCGAAATTTTATATCTTGTCCAACTTATGTGGACTACGAATTCTATATTCTAGCGAAGAGCCCCGCTTGTCGACGAACTTGATCTTTAGGCTGTAGTAGAACGCCTCACGAGCGTTGCGGCAGAGCTAACTGATGGCAATGTAACCTCAACCGAGCGTGGCACGGCGTGTGGCCATCTGGCTGCCGGTGTGCGTTTAACTGCGAGGGTGTTCGGGAAGACTGGAGAGATGAGATTAGAAGCTATTGAGGAGGTACGGCGGGGCTTTCATACCGACTTTTCCGCTGGGAAATGAACAACTTTGCAGGATAATGAAAACGCCGTTTTTAATTTTTTGAGGAGTTCCATGGATATTCGTTTTTGAGGTAGCTGTGCGAATTTGCAGAGCACAAATGCCGTCATCTCAACAGACGTGGAATTGAATGGCGGTTAGATCCTATCGAGTGATACATGTTATTCGTGGGCGCTTACCCATTAAAAAGAGGTTCGAATGAGCTCCTGCGCAAAGATGACGCACTCGAATTGAGAAGTGTAAAAGTTTTCCCGCATTTCCTATGAAGTTCTTATTCCTATTCCATTTCCTGTTGAATGCTATGTTAACGTACAGTGGGAGTCGACAGAGCGCATGATATCTTCTAGCTGTTAGGTCTCGAAATCTGTAGAGCTAGTTTTGGGGGCATACTCTCGAGCATGCTATGAGGAGTATTGTGTCATGGAGCTATCTCAGGCCCTCCTGGCCATCCGTGGATTGATTGCTGGATGCCCTCTTACTGAGTACTCTCCGGATCGTATCCCTCCAGAGGCACAAGATGGCATCGTTGCGGGTGGCGGAATTCTGTATGTTGGCCTGGCTCTGTAAGGCATCTGGGGGTAGAAGGGATAGGCTCGGCTCTATGTCATTGAAAGTTTGAATATAAATTAATAAAAGTCCATTTGAATTTCAAACCATCGGATGGATTCGTTGATGGGTTAGTCAATAGAGCTGGAGTCTCGTATCATTTTACAGTGGAAAAATGACGAATCTTTGAGGACCAAAATTGTCAACTTGGAGATCTTATCAGTCTTGAGACCTTTCCTTTCTTGCTGAACCATCACGATCAAGCAACTAGCTCTTGCTGAATTGGCCTGAATTTTCTGGCGGTGAGCAGGTAGATGCTTTCGAGCGTATATTTCAACACTGTGCTCCACATTCACCTACATTTCGAGCGGTGCTCCGTTCAGAGGCTTACGGTTTTGCAGATACCAGAACAGGCGTTCGCCAAGTAATGCCCATCGTGCTCGAGCTCAAGATGGCCTCGGCTTCCTGCACAGATCCAGTGATGTCCGTGAGGAATTCGAGGCGTAATTTTGTGGCGCGCGTGAAATTTCGTTCTTGGAAAGCTCAGGTACATCGCCCGCTTATATAAAGAAGTTCATTTCCCCGACGGGGATGGAGGGAACTGGCCCGAAGCGACAGGCCTGGTGCGAGTTGTTCGCAAACTGAATGATTTGGTTTGGGCCACTGAAGTGACCGACAGTAAAGCTGTGAGAGGAGGAAGGCCAGTGGATTTTAAGAAGAAAAGCCTTCAGGAGAACTTCAGTCATCCAGTGGTGTGTTTGCCGGGAGGAAGGGTGGTCATTGCTCCGGTGAGCGAGAGTATTGAAGGCATTCGCAAAGGAGGGGCGGTTATGATGGATTTTGGCGTGTCAAAGCCGAAGGAAGATGTTATTTACACTATGTGGTTCTCGTCTGAGGTAGGATGCGTAGGAGTTCATACCGCTCCTCTGTTTAATCGACCTGCAGGATGGTTCGGTGAGATGGCAAGTCGAGTACACATATGATCATTTCGTTGATCTGTCCCATCGGCTCATAAAGGTCGACCCAAGCTGCCCTCCGGTTCCATCGGCGAAACATAACTTTTTGAACACGTTATTGAATCACCAAGATGAAATTGATCCGCCGCTTGCCAGCAAGCTCGGTCATTGGGTAGGTTGTCCAGGACCCTCGGAAGGTGTGATAGTGTTTGACAGAGCATATTGCTAGAAAGTGTGATTCTGCAATCATGATATTCTACAGCGGACGGCTTCAGCGATATTGTAGATTCCGCGAGAATCCTGGTTGCAAGGGTTTGCTAGTCATAACAGTGTTCGACGCTGTTGAGTGGCGTATCATACTTCTTCCAGCTTCGTGGGTGTGTTCCCTTCAGCAGCACAGGAATCGAAAATGCATTCCTAATGAGAAGGAAACATCGCAACGCATTCCTTCTGTTAACATTGAAGGTGGCCCTGTGCTGATGCCCTCGCTCAGATGAAGGACATTGTCCAAACGCATAAAGGGCCGGTATTAGAGCAAGCCGTGGGGATTGGCGCGGCAATGAGGAGAGCCCCTGGTAACCATGCACCGCAGTGGTTTGATGATAATAACAGAGCTTAGGGGAGACAGCATGCGGCATGAGTAGAAGTGAAAGGTTCTGTAGAGTTGATGGTTGTTGAGTTTCGATATGAGGGGAGGGCACGAAAGAAAGTACGAGCGAATAATAGTGTTGAAGAACCGTGAATAAGATACTGTATGACATTACTAAGTGTTGAGTACTGCTGAAGTATGTTACGCGAACTGATATACAATCACCGTATGAGTTACTACTGAATACTGTTATTATTGCAGTAATACATATACAGTAATACTCTCATCAAAGATACTTGGAAAAGAAAAGAAAGGCGTTATTTGATGTTGAAGGCTAGTAGTAGCTCTTGCGAATAAGACCGGTAAGTTGACAATAAGTTCACACTTAAGTTGGTTACAAGTCTCAGTCGGACATTTCTGCTATGTTCGGTCTCTGACTTGGTTGCGTTGGTAAATTAAGAGCAATTACGTGTGCAGTTTGTAATGGCAGCCGATGAGTGCCGATCAAGCAGGGGATTGGCGAATCTTCGACGAGGCTGTCCGAGAATAAGCATGCAAATCGACTCTCCTCCGGCCCCACTAGCGCAAGTTGATAACGTATTGAGTAGGATGAAATCGAGATGCCATAGTAGAGGGCATAGATTGCGGGGCAACCTGCCGGATAATGCAACTTGGGTGGAAATCTCTAAACTACTGAGGCCGGCGAGCAGGAGACGATCAATGGAAGAGGCAACTCCCTGTGATGGCAGTGGTGACACGAGCAAGGTATGCCGAGGATCAGCCGCCTTGAAATCTCCAATATCTAAACTGTGATGTTGGGGTTGTGTTCAGGGAAGTGTTGATGCCCCCCAGCAGAGGGTTCAAGACAAAGCCTATGGGATCATGTTGGAAGCACGGGATAAAATATCGACACTTGAAGGCGAGACTTCTACTACAGGTGGCAACAGAATCGATTTAACGGTCGGAACAGCTGGTGTGTTGACAGGTTCCTCTAGCGGGTTCCGATCAACATACCTTCAAGTAGCGAAGGCCCACCAGGAACTCCTTCATGCCCTGCATGGTTCTCGCCCTCGCAGTAGGCCGGCCGGGGTACAAACTGCCGATGAAGAAATGTGCGATAACGAAGTTGGGGAGGGTGGAGAGCTTCTCGATCTCCGCGATGAGAGAGAAATAATCGCCAACTCGGACGAGCTAGAATCTCCCTTGGCGAATCACAGAGAGGAGCTGAGTCACTGTGGAGAAGTCCAAAAGGCGGACTTCATACCAGCAGGGTCGGAGGGTTCTGCCGAGATGAGCGTATTAACCGATACAAACGACCAACGAGCGATTGAGGGCTTCGTGTCCGAGGAGACTGCTGCCGAGCTCCTCGCAGACGCGATGGCGAGTATCGATAGGAATCCCGAAAGACGAGAAATGCTTCCTGAAACTCGAGTGGAATCAGCTGAAAGGAGGGATATGTCAGGCTCGAGCGGCTCGAATGCTATTATCAATGAAGATGGTAAGATTGTCAGTGGAAAGGTCGAGGTTAGAGCAGAATCTTTTCTCAATGTGGTCAGAGTGGCTTATGAGGGAGGAGTAAGCTCCTGCGCAGTTGGCGAACCAGCCACAGTGCCCATTGACCAAGGTAATTCGCCAGACCAGCCAATCGGTGGCCTGGAAAGACTGAAGTCGTACGAACTAATGAACGGGCGTGCCATTGAGGCACCGCCCTCGAATGATGCGGAACTTACTATGATCTATAGCGAAGAGGATCTACTCAAGGGGCGCGCTGACAAGGGAGGAAAACCAGCGATTGATGGGGAAAGTTCGGAAACGGTAGAGTCCAATTCAAATTACTGTCGAGGTCGAACGCGAGAAGATCTGTGCGAGAGTGCAGAGCTAGTGAGGGTAGAGGGAAAACAGACAGAACGCGTTGGAGAGATAAATGGATGTCAACAAGGTGAACAAGGGTCACAGGTGCACGCAGAACGGAGGTATACCACAGAGGAAGTGAAGGGGTATGATGTGCTTGTGTGCGAAGCTGCGGTGAAGAACCTCCTTGCTGAGTGCTATGGGCACGCTACGACTTCGGATGCTACTGGGGGAAAAGGCGAGAGGATGACTAGTGGTGCAAACTGGACTGGTGCGGGGGAGCGCAGTCTACGAGAGATGAATGACGAGCTGAATGAAGATGGAATGAGGAAGGAACTGGGAAAGAGGGTTGCGGGACGGCTGATGGGTGCGGTGCCCAGGAGGAATGCTATAGTGTGCAGCGATGAGGAGAAAAGGAAGGGACGGGGGAATACTGAAGGCACAGATGTGATGGAAAGGCAGTCAGTTGATGAAGATCGCTTAGTGGGAGAGAATGGTGTTGTCAAACAGTCAGGCAGAGCCGATAAAAGCATAGAAATGGGAAGGCCGGGGGAAGTTTATGCAGCTGAAAGCGAGTTACCAACAGTTGAAGAAAAATTACAAACAGATGAAGGGGAATTACAAACAAATGAAGGGGAATTACAAACAAATGAAGGGGAATTACAAACAAATGAAGGGGAATTACAAACAAATGAAGGGGAATTACAAACAAATGAAGGGGAATTACAAACAGATGAAGGGGAATTACAAACAATTGAGGAATTGCATTCAGTCGATAACGAATTACCCGAAGGCAAGGGTGACGGTGAACCTACAAGTCAGGGATCTTCTGACAGACCTTCACCAGCACGGAAGGCCAGACTAGTCACACCAGAGTTAGCAATCTTTGACACATTTGCCAGGCTAGTACGGCAGGCCAAGGCATACCGGAAGCCACGGCAGGAATCGGATGATGGTATCCCTGCAGAGGATGAAAAAGGATGGGGAGACGTCCGAGGGCGAACGGATAACTATTTACCGGATATGACGCCGAAGGAACAGAAGACAGTGAAAGTGGCGGTATCCAAGAAGAGGCTTATGAACGCTGATGGCAGGCGGAGGAAGATATTCGATGCTGATCCTTTCTAGGCGAATGCAGGGTGCACGGAAAGGGTTAGCAGTTGTCAGCGCATTCAGGGAGGAACAGGAATGCACTTGGTATCTTTCTTGGTTCGTGCTCACTATCGAACTTTCTCATATATCCGCGCACTAGATGGTTTACATTTCGATCTTTACGAGGCTGGGTAATTCCCTCATTGAGGAAGAGGCTGGAGGGATTCGGAGGGCTGAACAATTATACGATGAGATCGCCAGAAGGAACTTTACCAAGCCTCAATATCATTAACTGACACTTTAAACACAACAGTTCGAAAACAAAAAAATGATAGACGACATTATCACTCTGCCATTTTTTGCTGCACTCGTCGACGGGCAGATCGCCGTTGAGGAGGGTCTGCCGTCTCCTGTTGAGTTGTAGTGATGACGCATTCCCCAGCCAGGGATGTGATGGCGGCCACGGTGTTAAGCCAATACTTGTTCAGATCGAATCCTCGAGTTGAGTTAAGAATATAGTCTGTCGTAACCAACCACGTGTGCATAATAATAAAAATGAGAGATGATATCACCATAACAGCTTGAGTGTCATGCCCGGCTAGAGGCGCCACGTAACCGAAAGGCATGAAGAGCAGGAACGCCCAGGTGCCACCGTGGACGATCCAGGACAGTGTGGGCGGCATGGGGGTGGTGACATACATCATAGCATCACCAGCAGCGGCCCGACAGACTGTCAGATCTTCTTGAACCGACAGGCGGACATGGTCGGGGATTCCCTGGATGGCCGTGAATCGTCTTAGGAAAGCGCAGTAGACCGCCGGGACCGTCAGTGGCTGGGGAATCTCGTCAGAGGTCTTCAGTAGGCCCAACTCCTTCAAGGCATCTATACGATCGTCGCCTCGAGATCCAGAAAGCTCTATAAGATGAATAGCGTAGGCTAGTAGAAGCAGTCTGAATAGGTCTGCCTGGTGAGTGAGGCCCTCTCCAGCCAGTATGACGGTGATGTCGACCGCGCGACCGGCCGCGTGGGCGGTGTGAGTGCGCATTGACCACCAACGGGAGAAGCTGACCGATGTATAGAAACCAAATAGGAGACCAAGAATGATCGAAAAAACGTTCCAGAGCTTTTCCAATGAGGCCAAATGCATGACGACCTCGTTGAAGTGCGGGGCATGGGCCACCAAGGCGAGGGCCACCATGTACGTGAGAGTTGGAGCGATGAAGACCACCGGTGAGATGTTAGTGGAGGCTGGACGGAAGGGATAGGGTACTGCCATTGTGAATTTAATGGTTACTATAGAGGAAAGTATCAAGTGAAGGTGCTTGGTAAAAGTGTGGAAGTATGCAGGAATACCGTCTACCACTCCGGAAGGTTGATCATCTCAATGGCTTACGGATTTACTACTGAGATGGCAAAGGCCAATTTAGAGAAACTAAGTTGCAGAGGCTAGCTATTTACTAAACAGTAGTTGTTGAAATGTACAAAAAGCGAGTGAAGTGAGTTATAGGCGTCTGAGACGTACCGAGGGGTAACAACGCAACTCAGTCTTCTGTACAAGTATATCTCTCGAGAAACTGTCATCATTTGGCGAGTAAACTTCTTGCCACCAAATAATTCATTCGTTCTCTTCTCTTAAATTGCTTCTTCTGTCGGCTTATCTTCGTCAGCCCCGGCTCGGCCCCTTCCTCGATGGCCTGTAGGAGGGCAAGTCGCCACCGCCACCACTGCCGCTATCCCAGAACCCTCGGCTTGCTCGGTTTACAGTGTCACCCTTATGTGGTCGAGGCCTACTGGAAATGACAGGCCTCAGCAGCTTCCTGAGGTACCTTTGGTCCTCCTCTCTTTGGCGCTCCTTCTCCTTCCATTCGGGACTGGCCTTTACCCGGCTGGCATCGGCTTCGAGGCGATCAAGGTAGGCCAGGCGCTCCTTTGGAGGTTCATGGTGGACGACATCTGAGATGAAACCGTAAGATACTCCGGTACGAGCTTCACCGACCGCTGCCAGATGGTGAAGGTGCCGTTGTAGCCATCTTGGCTCAAGATTTAGTTGCTTCGTTTTCTGAATCTCAACATGCCCTCTCCCATAGAAGACGCTATCCGACAG